>JAOVYX010015449.1:0-27844 GCA_035668315.1 Drosera spatulata | reverse complement strand
TTTTGTTACGTTTATTAATTTACAAACTATTATTTGATCATAATTTTTATATTTATTTGATCTCAATTTTCTGGGGCTTTACAAACCTACTAACAACATCTATATGTCAAGAGAAATAAACTCACTGATAAACATATTTTCCTCGTAATCAAAAGGTTATGGATTTACAAATCAAAAAAACAGCTTATATATATATGCACTATAAAAATGAAGGTAGTTTTCCGACGGCTTAAAATATGCCGTCGCAAATTTTTCGACTAACGAATCTGTTTTCGTCACAAATAACAGATTTCTGACCGCCATCCGTCACAAATTTTTGACTGAAAAAGAGAACTCGTCACTAATTTTTGAGGAACAAATTTAAATCATCATTAATTTCTGACGGAAAATACATTGCCGTCGGAAACCTTTTAACCTAAATCAATCGATCCATTGATCTCTCACCCATCTTCTCTGGTTTACCTTCCTCGTCGAATCGGCACCACCCCAACGACCTCGCCACAACCTCGTAGCCTCTCTATCCTCGCTTATTGGGCAAATGAAGAGGTATGGATTGTCATGTGTTCGAATTTAACTTCAATTGATTTTTATTTAACTTTCATTGGTGCTAAATTATCATGTGTTCGACTTCTTTGTATTTTGTAGTAAATTGGTTCGAGTTGTGGCTGTGGGGATTGAATATATATCCATGGGATCTGTGGCTGTGGGGATTGAAGGTGTATCCGTGGGATCTGTGGCTGTGGTGCTCGTAACATCTGTATCAGCCCCGAAGTCAGGTAGCTACTCTATTTCTCATCCCCATTGAAACCTTATAGCATTATAGGTTAGACCATTCGAGGTGGGAGTGGCGGTGCCGGTGGGGATCTGTGCCAGTATGTTTTGATTAAATGTTGTTTGGATTATTGTTGAGGCGATCGTTGGAAAATTTTAAGCTAAATCCCAAATCGATTCATTCCAAAAGCAAAACCCGCATCTCGTTTATCCCAAATAGATTTCGGTTATTGTTGTGTTTTTTTTTTTTTTTTTTTGTTTGGATTGGTAATGATGCATTGAGTTCGACAGGTGTCATTCTCATAGTTGCAACAGAATGTTAGAAGAGTTATGACAATGCCGCCTACTCCTTATGTGTTGCAAAAAGAAGAAAGAGTTGCGCTATGTGATTTGATAAAAGAGTTGAAGTTTCTTGATGCCTATGTCTCTAACATAAGTAGATGTGTTTCTAGAGATGAACCTCAACTATATGCAAACCTAAAAACTCACGATTGTCCCGTGTTCATGGAGCATTTTATTCCTGTAGCTTTTAAGAAGTTATTTGCACCAAGTGTGTGGAAAGTATTTACGGAGTTGAGTTTATTTTTCAGAGGATTTTGTTGCTACCCCATTCGTGTTGAGGATATGGAGCGGTTATAAAAAGAGATACCCATCATCCTCTGTAAATTAGAAAAGATTCTCCCTCCAAGTTGGTTTAACACCATGGAGCATCTTCCAATTAGTTTGTCGTATGAGGCAAAGTTGTGTGGACCACTGCAATACATATGGATGTATTTTATGGAGGGATACGTGTGCGGAATCTTGTAAAATTTTTATCCTAGCATATTATGTATGTCTTTGTACGCTAAATACATTTCATGCTTTTGATGACAGATTTCAATTTCACTTGAAGAATAAGGTTAAAGACAAAGCAAGGATGGGAGATTCTATATGCAATACATACCCGATGGAGGAGATTTCTAATTTCTGCAGTCATTATTTCGTGGATCATGTTGACATAAAGATTAAACACAACCCGTGGAATTATGCTGGAGGGATTAATGATGCGAAAGAGAAAAATCTTTCAGAAGTGTTCAGGAATAAAGAAAGAGGATATGCTTTGAATGATGGAGAATCAGGACATCTTTCAGATCGTGATTATGAGACGGCACATCGCTATGTGTTGAACAACTGCGGCTTACTTGCATAATATGAACGATAAAAACATGATCAAATATTATTGATATATTTTGGCAATGATTTTTGAGTTATGTTTTTGATATGTGACATTATTCATATAGACGGTTTGAGCGGGAAATGATTGCGTATATCGGCTGATGAGGTTTTTAGTAAATGTAACGTACAATTTCCTTCATGGTTCAAAAATTATGTAAGTATGATGATTTATGAACGTACTTGTAAGGCATAATGTGTTTTACAGAAAGTGATCATCTTACTTACCAAAGGATGATTTTGACTTCCTTCGCAGGTTTTAGAGAATAATGTATTTGACGACATGATTAGAGCATTTGCTCTTGGACCAAAGAAAAGAGTCCAATTATATGATTATTACTACATCAATGGGTTCAAATTTGATACTTTTGCATACAAAGAGTATAAAGACACTATAAACAATGGTTTGTGCCTTAAGAGCGAAGGAGCAAGGGATTTTTATGGCATCCTTTAAGGCATTTATCGGTTGGTATATAATGGGGCGAATAGATCTTATGTCGTGATTCTATTTAAATGCTAGTGGTTTGATCCTTGTGCTCGGGGTACGAATGTGCATCCATCTTATAAGTTGGTTGAAATAAATAAGATGAAAACACTTCAATATTATGATCCCTTTGTGCTACCATATCAAGTATAATAGGTGACCTATACAACATACCCTGGGGGAAAAGAGGATTACAAGGACTGGATGGCTATATTTAATATCAAGACAAGAGCTTTGATAGATGCTCCAAATGATGACACAGATTTTCAAGACGATATGAATGTCGAACCACCTTTCTCTCTCTGAAATAGACATTGAAGAAGATGATGATGAAATGGACCAGAATATGGATGAAGTGAAGATGAATCAGATGAGGCTGAAGAAGTCGACGAGGATATTTATGATGAAGATTACGATGATGATGATGATGAAGATGACGATGATGATGATGATCATATATGAGGATTTATTTATTCATTTATTGCTCTCATGATGTTTAGGGATGGGGGGTTTGATGAAAGATTTTCTTTCAATTTGTATCAATATCTGCAATTTTTTTTTTCAATTTTCTTTCATGAAAGATTTTTTGTGTTTTATGTGTAGTGTATTGTTTGATGTTCCTTTCATATCCTATATTTCTATCATATTTTTCTATACAGATGTCCTTATAGAGAGGTAAGGGTAAGGGCGCTGTCAAGGCTACGAGTGACCATGGAGCTGGGCGATCGTCGATGGACATGGATAGAGAAAGCATTAGGGATGGGCATTTTGTCCCCATGGGCTGAACTAATCATTTTTTTCACTTGTCATCACGATTGCGAGACATTGATGACATACATGATGATGATGATGATCGTTTTGATGGTGATGTTCATTTTGATGATATTGATGATGTTGCTGATGTTGGCCCGGTTTCTAGATGACCCTATGAGAGGTTCTGTTCCATCTCATGATGATGCATCTGTTTCAGTACATCCAGATGAGACAATAAATCCGTATGCTCAGTTGGTTTTGTCGTCTGGTGTTTTATGGTATACATTTCATACATCTACTCATTTTCTTAAAACTTTATATTTTTCCACAATAATAAGTTTTTTTTCGCTTTTTATCTTGTATGTCTCTTAATCATTGCAGGATTAATCGTTTAAATGTATCCAGATCTATTGGTAATCATATCAGAGCCTATTTTGATGGACCATACATGACCTTTAAGGAGGTGACGTCGCACACTTTTTATCGATGATGGGACGATTTTAAGGTATAATTTTTTTATTTCATTTATTCATTTTATACCTAACTATTATTCTTCTAAATATACTAACATAAAATATATGATATTTATAGCATGTTTATAGATGAGACTCATCTCACGAGGCCATATTGAGGCGAAAGTGGAAGCATTACATCACTAACCGGCTACCACGCCTGTTGTATGATCTCTCTCTGATGCCTTTGAGTCATGCAGTTCCATGGTGCAACATGGAAATTCGCACCCAATTGCTTGCTAAACGCAACCATCCTGATTTTCAAGAAAAGTCAAGAAGAAATAGAAAAAACAGAAAGAAGAGGCCTAGCCTTCACTGTGAGGGATCCATCTTGACCACTGAGTTGAAGTTTAAGATAATAAATTTCCTTTTTATAATGTTGTTTTAGCAATTTCATTTTTCTCTCATAAGTTATTAATTTTATTTCTTATTATTTGTTTTTTTTTTTAAGACTGCAAAGCTTGATCGTGAGCCGTCAGCGTCCGAGATGTTTACTCGATCTCATATGAAGAAGCAAACCGGTGTTTCAAACGAGGGGTCTACATTGGTTGATGAGAGGGGTAGGGAAATATCGGTAAGTATTAAATTCAATGTTTTTGTGGTTTATATTTATAAATGTCAAAAGATTTATTGATCTTGTTTTACATGAGAGTTATGCCCTTATGATAAGGGCTTATATGAAGAAGCACGGGATTCAAGACGCGAATGATGTACCCTTAGATGAGTAGAATCAACTTTATATTGATGTTGTTGGGTCAAGAAAGAGGACTGTACTTGCATTGGGTTAAGAGCTGAGTTTTTAAATGCAGCTTTCAATTTGTTTAGTTATGTACTTTTTAAAACTTATTAATTTATAATATTTGTTAATGTTGAAACGTATAGGTGAATGCATATTACGAGAAACCACGATCTGGTTGTTTGGTGAATACCAATGCCACCCTAACAGCGGAGTTAGGGTAGATAAAGCGTCTCCTTATCGAAATGAGATCAGAAATTACTATTTTTAAAGAGCAAAGCACTCAATGACAACAAATGACTGATTTCATTGCTCGTCTTTCGTAACAGTAGAACTGTAAAGATTTATTCTTGCGTCTTGGTTTTACTCCTCCCCCTCCGCCACTGTCGTCTTGTGGTACTCTTTGTTGATTTAGAGACTTATATAAGGATTATATTTTTTTCTTTTTTGGCATTTTGGAAATGTGAATTACATATATTAGAAATGGTTGAATATGTAATGTCTTGTGGCAATATGAGTTTGGTTGTATGTAAAACAGGTTGGGAGCCTAAAAACAGGTTTTGTATTGACTTCTTATTTCAAATTCCCGACGACTTGGTGTCACTAAACAGCTAGTTCCTTGTAGTAATGTTATTAATATATAACTGAAAATATATACTCCACCCGTTCCGAAATAAGTGAAGCGTATTAACCATGCACGCTTATTAAGAAATATGAGTTGCATTTGGTGTAAAAGACCTCTTTACCTCTAATATATTAGTGGAAGCGGAGGAATGAGAAAAATGATAATGGGGAGTGTTGATGTAATATAAAATAAATAATAAAGATAATTGAGTAAATTTAGATCAAAAAATTATCATTTATGATAATGTTTCACTTTTTTTGAAACAAAATTTGAAATCTAAAATCGAAATCGAAATCAAAACTAAAATTCAACAAACAATCGAAAATCAAAAATCGAAAATCGAATTAACCGAATCAAATTCAATTTTTCAATTCAATTCAATAATTGGATTTTCGGTTTTTTTTTTTTTTTCCTCATCCATACCCTCTAATTGAGAACCATAAAGAGTAGGCCGAATGAGGTGGGCCCAATCCAAATAGTGGTCATTTTGATGGGCCTTTTGTTTTGAACAATAAATTACGAGTTTTTTTGATTTTTTTTTTAAAAGGTTAAATTACAACCTTTTCAAGTAAAAAGTGGAGTAGAACAAAACTATTGAGACTTTTCGGGGACTAATTTTCGAGTGTGTGCTTTGAACACGTATGAAGATGGCTTGGCCCATCGGGCCCAATGCAGTAATTGAGACTTTTCGAGCATAATAATTGGAGCCTATGATGGTTGCCCAAAAGCCATCGCCCCGTTGAACCACTGGTTCTAAGCCACGTGGCAATAGTCTTTTGTCAACTTGTCGGTTAAAATGGTAACCAACATATTGGAAGATTTTTGGTTTCTGTTTGGCCTCTTTTTTTCACACATACAGGCAAAACCCCTACATAAAATTTCAAAGCCATCACTAGAACGGCGCGTTTTTTCAGCAACAGCTGAGCATTTGCAGCGGGGAATACAGTAAGTTTTATTATTTTATATTATAAATTGATAAATATATAAAAATTAAGTTTTAATATATTTCATAATTAAAATCTGATAATATACATACAATATGTTATAATTTAAATTTTTTAATTTATAACATAAAAAATGAACTTATACTACTCGATGTTGTTAATTGGTTGTTGCTGCTATAGCCACATATTCCCGTTATTAGAATCATACGCATGATATACAGTGTTCAGATCTTAATACAAAAGGGGAGTCCAAAACTTTATGTTCAAAAGCTTTGTGCCAATTAGAAGTTTGTGGTCTAAGTTGAACTATGTTCAAGTTAGACACACGGTATACAATTTCTTCACGGGACAAGTATATCTATGAAATTTTAGCTTAATTGGTAGATCCGGAACGTGCTTAAGAGTTTAATTATGGCTATTAAGTAAAGTCAAATTCATGAAAGATGGGTAGACCGCTAAATAAATTTTGTTAATGGTGACGATGGAGACGGAGCAGATTAGACTACTACTCCTATGGACTGGTCGAGGTAATGTCGAGTCATTAAAGTTAATTGAGGCTCACCAAAAAGAAAGTTGATTAAGACTCAAGATTTCATGAACCTGACTAATCTAGCATCTATCTATCAATTTTAGCAAAATTAAGTTTGGCGACAAATGCACGAGGTATCGAATCACAACTTGTCTTAATTGGAAAAAACTCCTCACAAATTAAGCCGACAATCGGGATTGCATATATCACAGGAATATGTAAAAAATAAAGCAAATAAGAAAACCCATACAGTTCTGTCAAATGCAGAATTCTATCCTTCTCAATTATAAATATATAATGTTGAACCTAGCACCAATGTATCATAGCGTGCATTAATTATGACCAAAAATGATTGGTGTTGTAAGGAGAAGCAACTAACTATTGCAACTGATTTCTACAATACATTGGATTAAATTTTAAAAACAAGTGATTGGTTTTGAATTTGTCGGGATTTTGTTCTTGAGCTTTAGAACCAGTTACTTATGCCCTCATAACGAGTCCAGTACAGGACATTACAAGAACTAGTTGCAGCACTAGCTAATTGATTGCCGCTACAACACCAACGTTAAGCCCCAAGTATAATCCGAATTTTGAAATTAATAGACTTCAGTTTCAGCCAACCAAAACTCCAGGAAAAAAACATTTTTCTATAATTGAAGAATAAATATTACCTCTATCCTAAAATATAATCAACGGTTTGACCCGATACAGGGATTTTTATATGTGTTGAATTTTTATTGGATTTGATGAAAACACAGTATTTTTTTTAGTGATAGTGAGATATAAGAGGGGTTTAGAAGAGAGAATGAGAGAGGAGGAGGAGGAAGATGGTGGGTGTACTGTAGTAGATGATGATTTGTTTTGGTATTTTTTATATGAAAATGATACTCCCTTCGTCTCAAATTAATTGAAACGTTTTTCTTTTTGGTCAGTTTCAAAATAAATGAAACGTTTTCATTTTTGGTAACCTTTTAATATAAAAAAATACCAAATCAATCTCATCTATTACAGTACATCCGCTAACCCTTATCACAACTGCTACAGTAAACCCCACTATCATCAAAAAAATATTCATTCTCAATCAAAATCCACACAAATTCAACACTCGCATAAATTCTCATGCCAAGTTAAAGTGTTTCGATTAATTCGGGACGGAGGGAATAATAAATATGATATGTTGATTATATTTTAGGACGGCCCGAATAGGAAAATGTTGGTTATGATATGGGACGGAGAGAGTATAAGACACAACCTCCATTTGTTTGTTTTTCTCTGTTTTCCTTATGATCAAAAAAAAAAAAAAAAAAATAAAAAAAAAAAAATAAATATGAAATAATTTTTTGGTAAGATGTCGAGTTTGTACAAATTAATTGAGCTATTACACCTATATTCCTGTCGAGTATTACATACACGAGCTTTGTATTATATTCCCCCAAACTATACTAGAAACAAAAATGAATAAATACAAAAAAAACTTCCAAGATCGACTTATGAGTTATGTTATGTCAAACGTCAACTAGTTGCTAGAGAAAAAAGTACAGGAACCTCTAGGGCTATCCTAAAGCAACATATAGAGAATATGTTGCAAAAATATGAACACACCTTTCTTCGAAACAACTTATACCACACAAACCTATAACCAAAAGATTCAGTCCGTCGGCATTCGACCTGGGACTACCCTGATACTCGACAGTGACACGGGATTCGATTGATAAAATGCAGGATGGACGACCAAATACGTATTGGTTGTCCGTGACATATATATAGAATGTAAAAGAGACGATCGGACCATCACACATTGATATAGAAGGTGCACTGAAGAGCTTTCTATATGCTGGTCTCCCAAGTTGCGTGACTGAATTCAACATTTAATTAATTAACATGATATTATTAAAAACAGTACCACCAATAATGCTACTATAAAATGAGATATGATGTATGATACTATAACAATTTGCTAATTAGTTATTTTCATTACATTTTTTCATGTCCTAGTAGGCAAATAAAATATGGACCCTCAAGCACATGGGTATATATATAGCGATCATACACCCTACAAGCACTAATTAGCTAGGCACATAACCTTTAATTAGCTGTTATCTAGCGTTGTGACATATAATCCTGTGGCATAGATTTAATTGCAAAAATATGATAATATCAGTCTAGTATCTGTTCAATGGTCAAATGCATAGCCAGAGAGGTATTTGTAATTAAGGTCCAAAGATGGTGATCAGACAAAATTTTCCGAAAGTATCATGTTCCAGGTTTGCGTCTTTAGGAATCCTAGAATCTTTTCGGCATGGCATAGGTAGTCATTAACAAACACATGTAGTAGTGACGAAATAACATCCTCACATATCTTTTCCTCGATAACTACTAGACAAGGTTACGATCTATCGTAATATGATCACAACATTGTCTTGTAGTTAACGTTTCAAGGATTAGAGATTCGCACCTCATGACAATTATATTGCATACTTCTGGAGGAATCATCGACATCCTTGCCCTTGCAAAGTGTAATCACATATCACCAGCGAAATATATTACAGCTAATAACTCCAAGAAAATCCGCACGATCATACTTCAAAGACGACGCTTAATTAACAGTTTTATCTCAAGTCTTACTGGTGCAGGTTATGCTTCTCATCTCCTGAAAGTCCAATGACTCCAATCCTCTTCCTTCAGGTCATAGTTAAGCATATCCTGCCGCATTCATGTCTCAACTTCTTTCCATACCGAATATCTCGTCAAACATGTAGCTTTCTAAATCATTCCCAGAAAAGAATTGTATTGATCCGCGCCTTTCTGATACAAGAATCTCCTTCTGTACATAATCCCACCCTAGGGACGCTGGCTAGCCGATAGGTGATGGAAGGTAGGACACAAAATAATACGGAATAAATCGTCTCCCACTTGTGTTAACCACGAGGTCGAAACCCATCACAAAACTCCACTATCAATAAAATAATGGATACATAATATCCTCTCTAGATAGCACTAGAGGCAATTGCAATCACAGACAAACAAATCAAATCAGCGAGCAAATCAACCAAAAAAGAACAGTTTCCAACAGTCCTGTTTGGACGGCAATATCTCAATGCACACAACTCCAAACGATGCACTGTCAGTCTCTGTTCAAAGATTGATGAGTTAGGAACGTGCTCACCAAATTTCATCTTGATCCGATACCGGATTGACCTCTAAATAGTGCTCCAAAATTGACCGTGCAGTGTAGATTTTCCAACGAAAATCTACCGAGACCTGCTACGATCCGATCGATTCTCTTGGTGCCATTCTGCTGGTTTGCTGTGTAGATCAGAAATTTCTTTTTTTTCTCTCTGATCTCTCACGCACAATCTAATAATAAAAAAACCCTTGATCTTAAAAATGTCTTTTATTTATTTTTTTGGTGATAAGATAATCTAACCCAATAAAATCAGATTCTTCAATATAATTAAATATGAGCTTTTGACATCGGGTTTCCTCCATAAGAAATGACACGGCCCAACAGATGGGTCGGTCCAAATGGTCCAAGAAACATCCGGCGAAAGAAACAGAAACCTGTTTTCTGTTGAGATATTTTGAGGCTGTTCATGGCCATTGCTGTTTTTGCGCAGGCTGAACTCCTACGATACACGAACACTTGCAATATCGAAGAATTCTAGTGTAGGATCTTTTATAAGCCCTGCATATTCCAAACAAACAATGAACGGATAACCATAGAACTTGAAACAGGATTTAGCAATGAAAAATCCTGGTGTCAGTATCCGATAATAATCAAGATTTAAGAACGCTTTCTCCTAAGGCGGTCCTGATTCAGTCCAAATCTGATGCAAAGATGCCAATTGGAACCATTTCTACAAAGTTACACAACATGACACTGAGGAATGCACCAAACCTAGATATAAGTTGAGCAAACTTGTCACTGCTTTGACAGTGTACTGTTTCTTCCTATAGAATGCAAAAACCTGCTGTCAGATTAAGCGGTCAGATTAATTTGCTTGGATTATACAAGTTCGTTGTCGTTCCAGCTGCAGGTGATATTTTACTTCGCCATCAACAACATCATCAACACCCCTATGCAGCTTCACCATTTTAGGTTCCTCGCACCTCACTCTCCGACCACATCTCTTTTTCTCATCCATGAAGAACAGAAATAACAATGATCATCAACAATCATCAATGGAGCTAGGCTCCTCCCGTAGAAGATAAACAGAGACAGACGAACCATTAACAGGAATACCCGTTCCCTGAACCAAGTGGAAAACAACCCTAGTAGCTAGTGGCAAGGTCTAGCATGTTTTTTAAGTTAGAGCTCGACGGATTTGAAAATAACGATTGAGATTAAAAAATTCATTTTTATAATGATTGAAGAGATAGAAAAATCAACATTAATCTCAATTGTAGATCTCCAAAATTAAAGATCTAATCACAACAAAGTTTATTTGTGATTGAGAATCAATCCATTTTTTTCCTTTTAAATTAATCATCTTGACCTTTAACAATCTGAGGTTCTGTCTATGAAAGGATTGTCTATGTTGTTGTTGTATCACTATCTTAATACGGCATTTCTATGATCGTAATCATCCCATAATGTTTTTCAACTTCGTTAAGCAAATCAAAGACACCACATTAACAATAGGGTATTGGCCAAATAGCTCCACGATTTGCAATTTAGAGTTTAGGGTTTAAGATTGCGCACAAATTTCAATGAACAATTTGCGGAATCTCTTGGCCACAGGTTTGTATGGAGGATGCGAGGAATGTCAGAAGGATTTTGAAAGAATTTCAACAACTGAACCTGATTTGGACTCCAATCCGAATTAGAATGATGAAGAATTGAGACGATAAGAGAAGAATTGAGATGGTAATGGAAGAACGGTTACATTGATTGCCTCGAAACTCGAAAGCTCCGTCGACGATAGAATCGAGATCGGAAATGAGACGAATTTGAATTGACGGAGACGACGGCATTGATCGGCGCGGAGAGCCCTTGGGTTTGGGGTCAGTAGGATGAATACCGGTTGAGTTAAACGGATGCAAGTTTTTCGTTTTTTTGAGTTACAAAAAGAGGACACGCCCGTTGACTTCGTCCAAAGTTTTATTTGGTGGGCGTCTTATCAGTGTTCGAGAGATTAGTCGAGATGCGCGCGAGTTGACCCGGACACCCTCGTTACTAAAAAAAGACGGATGCGCCCTAAATTGCGTTAGTAAGTGAACATGTCTAGATTCGAGATCCCATATATATCAGTAACAAAAACAGAGTAATTAGATTTGGGGATTCTTAGAAATAAGTGTAAATTTAATGGTTCTTTCAAAACATAATTCGCAAGCCAATCTGTCAGTCGGTTTTCTTCTCCGTAAACATGCTGAATTTTGATATTGCACTCTAAATGCAAAAGTTGGCGAACACGAAGCAGTAATTGAAAATGCGGATGTGAAGTACCTGGTCTCTGTTCAATTAGTTTTGGAGTAGCCAACGAATCAAACGGATGCAAGTTATTAACACCATGAAATTTATGTGGTAAGGGAGTGCTCGATTCCGTTATTATTTTGAAAGGTTGATGTATCTTGTGCAAAATGTTACTGCGCTTGATCTAATCTTTTTTCTAGTAGTATTTTCTCTGAAAATCATGTGATTTGATCATGACTATTTAAAGGTTGAAATGAGAACTTTGTAGGGGTGGTTTAGAGGTCATGGGCCAAGTAGATGAGTTCAATAATGGCTTCTTCTCCAAAACTAGGCCGACACTGCAAGAAAGCCCAAACACAGATACAAACAGGCCCCAATCTGAATTTTCTGCATTTCAAGCGAAAGTGTGTTGAATCATGAATGGAGAAATCATCTGTTTTCAAGAAGGTACCTGATGGCTGAATCCAAAACACTCTCAAAATTCATGTACCTTTCCCCTTTCCCACTATTCTACGGTACCTCCCGAGATAATCATTCATATTTTACGACTAGGATTTCAAAATACGAATTACACGTAGTTTTATCTATTTATATATATAAAATTAAAGTTATTAAAATTTAGTTTTTTTTTTGTGTCAAGTTTGTTTGATCATGTATTACTCACATAACTAATTTATAATTGTTCATAATGATTATTGATTTTCTTTGATCCGCAATGACTTTTGATTTTCTTATACAAGTAAATCCAACGATAACTCAAACAAGCACACATCTTTAATGATACTGTGCAATAATTCAAACTAACCCACAGCTTTGGCCAGTAATGATGATAAAATTAAACGATACTGTGTCAGGACATGTTTTCATATATAAAACTATGATGATATCGATCATTATAACTGACAGTCATATACATTAAGGGAAATTAATAAATCAAAATTCGATACCTTTGACATGATAGGATATTTTCAAGCTAATATAATTTGATGTCTCAATGGTTCAAAAATTACAATCTACAACTACCAATAACGTCAAAACAAAGGACTAAATCACTTCTTTTTATTAATGGAAAAGAAAAACGATAAAAAAAAACGTCCCTAACAAAAATATACATTCACATAAATAACCACACAAAATAATCAATCACATCATAAACATACACCCTTTTTTTAAATTTGCCTCAAAATTAAAGTTTAAAATTAAAAAAACATAAGGTTAAGGACTAGTTTCTATTGTAGATAATAAAATTAGTTTTTCTCAGCAAATTCAAGTGTATGAATCGATCTCCAACCACATAATACTATAATTAACACAATTTCGATGAACTTATCTCAAAATCAGCTACTAACAAAAGGAACACAATCTAGAACTCTAACATCCTGTTTAAACATGTGACAATATATTGTACGAGATCATTGACCAATAGGGATCAGGCTATCGTAACATTTGACCTGTTCATGTCTTACGACTTAATTTCACATATAATCAAACCATTCGGATATTCATCGAAACACAATATTAAATTCTTATCGAAGGTATCAGAGCAAGTACAATAGATGTGCATTTGGGTTGTTAAACCTATAATACAGTCATAGAGACTCAAATTTACACTTCAAGGGGCTAAATTTTTGTAACGTTCCGAGCACCGTGTCATGCGACACGTGACGTTATGTCGTCACGAACCGGGTTTATGACAAAGTTAATTAAACCAAATGAATTTAGAGATATAAAAAGTTAAGAAAACTACCTGTGTTGTTTTCAATCATGATACTTAGTTGATACAAATTCATTCCATATAATAATGCGGAAGCTATTAAGTTACATTGTTTGATGACCTGACTAGATCATACCATACGTTACATAACCAAAAGCCACAAGTTCATTAAATCATTTCTCAAAATAAAAAAAGGCATCTACATCTTTCATGGTCGTCCTGTAACTTACCAGCAAACGAAATATATAACCCGTGAGTATAAAACACAGTAACCTATAGTATATGTTTCACATTTGCAGGGTACTCCCCCGACTATGGTGAATCGATGAGTATCAGTAAAATATTTTTTTTATTTAATAGAAAATATGTACGTCATATTATATACGTACGTTTGTATGAATTCGTGTCTCTTGCGTTCATTGTTATTATTATGGGCCCATGACTCGAGAGATTTCAATGGACTCAGATTACAAGACACGTCAGTCATCAGTTGAGTTACAAGAATCCGTCGATTCGATGCGTACTTGCATGGATTGTATGCCTGCCTTACACTTTAATGGAAGAAATGCGCTTCCAATGGACACTGTCATTGGCCCTCCCAGAGAGTCACTAGTGGCCGTGGCACGTCCGGCCTCAATGCCGTTGCATGCATGCTAAGAGGATGGGGGCTGTCCAACGCTCCCTAACTAGTTTCACTTCACCCGTGACGATGACTCAAAGATTTTTTGCTAGAATTCAGTCCCTAAGATTTTCACTTGACAATCGATAGATTCCAAAATGGGACACCAAGTACGATCTTCTTCCCAACAGTTTCACCAAAGGGAGATGATGGCAGTGCCGAGCTCAATCTTCAAAACACTTTCAAGAGAGTAGGATAGATAACTAGACAGTCCATGACATTCGTACAATGTTTAGCTTTTATGTTTGAATATGCTTTCGTTGTTAATGGTTCGCATTTTCTGTATTCGTATTATAAAGCATTGTAATCTCAACCCGTTCCATTACTCCCTTTATTGTGCATCATTTAACTGTTGATTTTATCTCATGTCTTTCATACTTTATGAATTCACCTTATATGTATATATGTATGTATGTATGTATGTGTAGAAATATACTGTTTATTCGCAACATTGTTCTGTATGATTTGATTTGTTATAATCCCGATAGTTTTTCATATATCAGATTAAAGAGTCAAATAGAATCCCGACCCCGATTACAGTGTTACTAGATGGTATGCACATATTTAGTATTTCTTTCTATACATAAAGGTTTATACATCAATCGTATACGATTAGGTTTTAAGGATAGCATTTGAATTTAAATCTGGTCAGGAGAAGGGTCGCGAGCGCGACCTAGGAAATGTCGTGGCCGCGACCACGCAAGCAGTCGCGGCCACGACCAAAATAAAATTCCAACCCTTTCGTTTTTATTCGTCAAACGCACACAACTCCGTTCATTCTCATCAATTTTGCATATAATCAGTCTGTTTATACACGTATCATAGCAATACGCAATCCGAAAACATGCGAACAGAAATCAAGATCTTAAACGAATATATAAACCCCTCGGGTCGGGTTAGGTTACCTCAAGCGCTCGATTCCTGGAAGTGATCTTGATCCGCTATCCTCCGCTCACTGGTCAAGTCAAGCTCATCGTCTCGCCGTCGCTGTGCCCTTCTCTTGGCGTCCTGGCTGCTACTGCTTCAAGGCGACAATGACTAAGCTTGTGCTTTGATGATGGTGCGCTGATAGTGATGATCGAGTGGCGGTTGTGTTTGGTGGTGGCGTGGCTGTGTTTGCTGATGATGAAGGCGTAGGCTACGGTGGTGTTGATGGCTGGCAAGTGATGAGGCTATGGCGATTGTGATGATGCGTGTGTTTGCTGCGTTTGGTTTGTGGAGCTGTGAGAGAAAAGAGGAAGAGAGGTGAGGCTGGTGAGTGTGGCAGGAATGAAGGATGATGCTGGTGGTGATCATGGTGGATGGTGAAGCGATAGCAGCGGGATTCTTGGAGGGCGGAGGTGCCGTGCATAGGGAAGGCTTGGTTGCGGCGTCGAGATACAGTACGGCTTTGCAAGAAAAGAAAATTGGGTGGGAAAGAAAATTTTTAAAATTGCTCACTCGTTTGGTTTTTATGAGTCTATTTTTATCTATGCTTCGTTATATTATTTTATCGAAAAATATGCCCGCAATTAGATAAAATTATTTCTAGCTTAATCACGTTTGTTTTGTCGAAAATTTCGGATGTTTCTGGGACCGTTTTTTATTAGTTCAAATACGAATATTATAACGTTATAACGTTACGTTATAATGTTACACGTACGTTATATTTAATATGTTCGCTTATTAAACATATATGTTGCATCGTTTTAACGTTATGTATTCGTTATATTATTCGTACGTTCGTAACGTTATGTTAAAACGTTACACTCTCGTCATTTTTATTCGTATATTTAATAATATAACGTCACGTTATAACGTTATATTCGATCATTCGTTATCTAATATATAAAAAATTAAAAAATATGAAAATATATTTATTTAAAATATCAAAAAATTTCTGAGGTATTACATCACCCCAACTTTTAGAAAGTTTCATCCTCGAAACTACTTTTTAAGTGCAAGTTCCAGACGTTTGAACTTATGCGAGGTCCAATGGGTATTATATCACCCCCAACTTTTAGGAGGTTTCGTCATCCGTTCTTTCTCCGTGGTAATGAATCTTGCCGCCTTTAGGGCTCGTCAGCATTATCAACTTCTCCTTGCAATTTATCATTACTTTACGTTTTTCTAGGAATGACTATGTAATAAAAGATTACATTGGAGGATGGGGGATGCCACCGCTACTTATCTAGTTCTCATCCGTGACAATGACTCAAAAGTTAAACATTGTACTCCACTGACTCAAACCAAAGCCACCAAGACTATTCAAGGAAATAACGAATGATCTCAATGAATCAAAGAAGAGACGACAAGTTTGGCGTTCATTACAACAACTCTAAAGAATGCAACAATGGTCACATAGACTCAAGAAGGGACATCATGTTCGACCTTCTCAATATTTTTCAAGAAAAATGACCAACGATTCAACGGATCCAAAAAGGGACGTCAAAGTCGACCTTCACAGTTCAAGGACACAATATGTATTATTCGTTCGTTTTTCATTAGTTCACATCACATAGATAGTGCAACTAAGTTCTACATTCCCGTGTCCTTTTAGTTTAAACATTTAGGAGTCGTTTCAGTTTATTTTTCAGGAGGGTATTTATATTATGATGGTTCATATTCTAACCCATTTAACCCCGAATACCCCATATAACACATCGAACGTGAAAAATATTCATCCTCGATCCCGATTCCCATGTCGGGGCACGATGTAAATATATGTACCTATATATTTACAATTACGATTTTCTTAACGCTTTCGTGTGTCACAATAATATAACACCATAATATACATACAGACAAACAAGCTATACAGCAATCACTATGAACACTATACATAACGCAGCCGGCCTTTAAGCACACACACATGACACTAGCCCTTATATATACGTCATTGTAACCTTAGCATACATACACCATAGCTTACACTGTCCTCAACCTCCAACACACCAACACAGCTTAAGCACATACAAACTCATGGACATAACTCTAGCATAACTCAATCATGCCCTTTTATGTCTCAACCACCAATACACATTTCTCCCCCAGCATGAATCCGCACAGCGACGATCATCATCAATATCAACCTTTGAGCTATTCAACATCTCGTCATTTACCTAAAATAGCAAGCAGCTCCTAACCTGCGCAACCATGCTCGTTCTTAACCCAAACCACACACAGTCACACATAAACCATCGGTCTGCACACATACATACAAGCCACGTGCACATAGTTGCATCAAACATCATATACACAACGCCCTACACGCGTACACAAGCAATTCGCGCATACACACACGTATCAAGCTTATAGTTTTTCAGGATTCGGATCGAGGCTAGGCTCCTTTTGTTGCGTGAGTTATTCAAAACACACAAAACAAACGATTCGTGCATACACACACGTGTCAATCTTTGTTGCTTCTTACGACATATCTGCATCGTATTCATTCATGCTTAGAGCCGTTAGTTCGTACGGATTTGGTAGGCAATCAGGTTTAGATCATATCTATACCAAAACATAAACAGTCGCGACCTTAATCCATCACCGAAAGCTAGGCTCCCATGAGATAACTATTCTTTCCCCAAACACTACTGTCACGCCTTAGACGCTAATGAGCACACCTGGAAAGTCTGGTATCCATAAAATAGGTCTAGTTTCCTTTAGGACACATACATTCTTTTTATCGACTCATGTTTGCCAAACATTCCTTAACTCTAACCTATAGGCCCTGCTTTAAAACCATTCTGTAACGCCCCGAGCTCCGCGTCATGCAATACGTGGCGTTATGCCGTCACGAACCCGATTAATGAGAAGGCTAACTAAACCAAACGAGTTTAGAGGTATAGATTGTCAAGAAAACTATTTGTGTTGCTTTCAATCATGATACTTAGCTGATACAAATTCATTCCATACAATAATGCGAAAGCTGTTAAGTTATATCGTTTAATGACCTGACTAGATGATACCATATGTTACATAACCAAAAGCCACAAGTTCATTACATCATTTCTCAAAATACAAAAGGCATCTACATCTTCCATGATTGTCCTGTAACTTATCTGCAAACGGAATACATAACTCGTGAGTATAAAACTCAGTAACCTAGAGTATATGTCTCACATTTGCAGAGTACTCTCCCGACTATGGTGAATCAATGAGTACCAGTAAAATATTTTTTTATTTAGTAGAAAATATGTACGCCATATTATATACGTGTGTTTTTATGAATTTGTATCTCTTGCGTTCATTGTTATTATTATGGATCCATGACTCGAGAGATTTCAATGGACTCAGATTACAAAACACGTTAGTCGTCAGTCCGGTTATAAGAATTCGTCGATTCGATGCGTACTTGCATGGATTGCACGCCTGTCTTACACTTTAACGAAAAACGTGCGCTTCTAATGAGCTCGTCGTCTCGTATTGGGATAATTTTTTGCCTCCCCTAGAGAGTCACCAGTAGCCTTGCCATGTCCGGCTTCAATGTCGTTGCATGCATTCTAAGAGGATGGACGTTGTCCAACGCTCCCTAATTAGTTTCAGTTCACCCGTGATGATGACTCAAAGATTTTGGCTAAAATTCAGTCCCTAGGACTTTCACTTGACATTCGATAGATTCCAAAAAGAGACAAGTACATTCGAAAATTTCGGATGTTTTCGGGATCGTATTTTATTAACCCAAATATGAATATTATAACGTTATAACGTTACACGTACATTATATTTAATACGTTCATTTATTAAACACATATGTTGCATCGTTGTAACGATATGTTTAACATTACGTATTCGTTCGTTCGTAACGTTATGTTAAAACGTTACGCTCTCGTCATTTTTATTCGTATATTTAATTATATAACGTCACGTTATAACGTTATATTCGATCGTTCGTTATCTAATATATGAAAATATATTTATTTCAAATATCGAAAAATTTTCGGGCTATTATAATTTTTCTTGTCAAATTTTGACTTTCTCATTTTGTACGTTATATTTGGCATGAAAAATATCTATTATATTTTGCCATGTCACCATTTTGGTGAGAAAAACCAATGGATAAGTCATAGAATCAATTAATGTAGTTAAAAAAAAAAGGATTACAAAATTAAGAATGCACATATCACATAGGATTAACTTCAACAAATTTTAACATTTTAATACTATTCATAGACTAATTATGTTTTTCTCATGTAAAAATAACACATATCATTAGACTTGCTCTCATAGCATTATTTGAAATTGCATTTTCGTTTTTTTCTTTAAATCCCATTTTCAAGTTTCAAAGGTGTTCTTAATTTTTTTTTTAAATTTCATAATATAAACAATATTTATCTATTTGAATCATTTAAAAAATATATAATGTTTTTCACATAAAAATATTTATCTATTATAATATAATTATCAATTTTTTTTATAATTGTTATTCAAAATTTTACTATCATAAATATTTCTGATTTTATTATAATTTTATACTCACGTAAATTTATATATCAAATCAAATCATTCCTGTGCTCCATCAGTGGAAGGGAATAACCTTCGGCACTACCATCACCACCCTTCTTTTCTCCCCTCTCCATCATCACATCAAAAGGATGTTCTTTGTTTTTACGCTCATCCCATGGCTCAAAAATCGAAACACATTTTTTCTGATTTTGCCAATCTCCACAAGTATACTTCATTTTGTCCCCCTCTCATCATATTGTTCCATCACCTCAATCCCATTGTACTCAATTCCCCAGTCGCTTCTCTCCACCGATCTTTTCATTTTCCAACACCAAAAATACACTCCGTTTCTGCTCATAAATTTCATACTTGCAGTTTCGTCTGAGACAAAAATGGTGAGATATCAGCCTCTGCTCTGTTTTGGAAGAAACAGAGCTCATGGGTTCGCCATTAATTTGCAGCTCACAGTGTTGTTCATCAGCCTCTTCATCATCATCATTGAAGGTAACAAATGGGTTTTAAGGAAAAACAAAATACAAATATCCATTTCTTGAAATTCTGATTTCATGCTCTGTTTTTTTAATGCAGGAAGATTTCTTCCTCGCCTTCAAAATTCTTCTTCCACGGTGAAAATCCTCACTTTTTCACCACTTGGGCAAATTTATTTTTCAAAAGGGTGTTCGATTGTATGATTTTCTCGACTTGATTGTCATGCATGATCTTGAATCCAATACACAGATAGGAACAACAACAGAGGAGAAGATGATGCTGAGGAGTCAAATCGGGTCGAGGCCGCCGATGTGCGAGAGGAGATGCAGCTCCTGTCAGCAATGCGAGGCGATTCAGGTCCCGGCGAATCCACGGATTAGGGTTGCCTATGCGAGGGGAGATTTTGTTTCGGATTATAAACCCATGAGTTGGAAATGTAAGTGTGGAACTTCCATCTTCAACCCTTAACCTTGGGAGCTTGCCGTTTTGCATGTAGAAGTACTCATTTTGCTTGATTTTTTTTATTAAAAAAAAAAAAAAAAAACATGTACGTATGTTTTGTAATGTAATGATTTGATCACAAATTGAATGATCAAGGGAGCATGATATTGAGTTTTGGTTCACTAGCTCTGCAAAACATTGGACAGATTGTTATTTTAGTTTAGTTTGATTAGTTCCATGATAGTGGTTTAGCTCCGCGGCAACTAAGTTGGATGAGTTATGTTCCGAATGCATCGTTATTCATGTATGTAGCACAATTGTTTTTTACCTACTCCATCGGTCCCACGATACATGTATTATAGTTTGTTTTTTATCGTCTCATTCAAATTATAATTTTTTTTATTTATTAATTTTTTTCATATAAAGATATCAAACTATTTTTATTTTATATCACATCAATTCATTTATTATTATTTTTTTATCTCACATTCGTATGAACGAAATTATCATTCTTTATTAATTCAACACACACATAAATTATTATATCGGGTCAAATCGTTGTAATTTTAATGAAACGGAAGGAGTATATATATATGTAAATTGTTATATATGTATAAATATAAGTCTTATTTTCATAATAAATCACATTTGATCGTTTTATAACATGTATTTGAATTTACATAATTACATATGTTAAATTTTAAATCAATATATATGTTATATCATAATGATGTATTTATTGTGAGATGAAGGAAATTGTAGATAAGCATGAGCATATATTGACTCACGATGCAGTCATAGTCTTGTTTCCTTGTAATTTGCTAAAGTGGAAATATCATTCTAATGGCATAGTTTATAAAAAACATGAAGTATTGATTCTGTTTCGTTCTATGTATTACAATACTGTTTTATATATTATACGTGATGAAAAATTATAATATAATAATAATATTAAATAATTTATGTCGAAAATATGTATTATGTTTTTGTCTATTTTGCGTGAAATATAATTTTGTGTATTATTTTTTATTTTAAAAAGGTGTTATTTCACTTTTTATTTTATTTTGAACATGTCAATTTTGTGTATTTTGATTTTTTCTGATTTTCTTCTTTTTAATTTGAAAATTTACTTTTGTAATGTTATTAAATTTTTGTTTTTTAAAGTCACATAATATGTGTAATACCATCCGATAACATATCAAATAATTAATGTTTTATGAAAATTTTGTAAATAAGATCAATATTTTTTTTCTTTTAAAAATATTTCATTTTATTCTTGATTTTATGTCCAATAGATAATTTTTGTGTATTTTTTTAAAGATTTTTTTTTTGGTAAACAAAAATTTTAAACGAGATGGTTTATCGTTTGTCGTTTTCGACATGATTCTATTATCGATTCTCGATTCTCGATGGTTAGCAAGGGATGATGAGAGATAGAATGGGGGGACGATATGGTGGATGATAAAAGAAGGAATCAAGATGTTTTAATTTTAATCTGGTTAAGATATATATCAGATTAAATGTTTATTTAGTTTGTTAAGATATATGTTAGATTTTATTTCATATAATCGGATTTAATTTTTTTAACGAACATTTTTATTAAATAATAGTAATATATTATCATATTGTCATGTCGTTTGCTATTCACATTGTTTATCGTTTAAAAATAGACTGGATAATACGATATATATGAGGATGATTGGAGGATGAGAGACAATAATTAGTTTATCGTAGTTTGGTGTCTTTAAAAACAATTGGATAATACGATATATACTACAATACTGTCTCGTACAGCGATGAAAAATTATAATAAAATAATAACATTAAGTGACTTGTGTCACAAAGAAATTAATATCGATTTTTTGTAAATTTGCATTTTAAAGATTTTTTTTTTCAAGTTATGTTTTTGTTTCTTTTATGTGATATAAATCACTTATTTTTCTTTTAAAAAGACATTGATATATTATTTATTTTATTTTGAATAGGTAATGTTTGAATATTTTGATTTTTGTTTAAATTTTGTCTTTTCAATTTAGTTAATAAATATTATCGTTTATTTTTTTGTATTTAAATCATTAATCTAATTATTTGTTTGTGAAAGATATTGTATTTAAGATTTAGAGTAATTTTGATCAGTCAAGATATATATGCTCGATTAGATTTTATTTAATTGATTTTATTTTTAAATGATATCTTTTTAAAATGATAATAATGTCTTGTCATATAATATTATATTAGATTAGATGTATTAATATATATATATATATATTAAATATCCATTATGTTTTTCAAATTGTTACGAATAATAACCCGAGACAAATGCGGAACAATGAGGAATAATAAATCAGCAATCAAACGAGTTCAGCGAGAAAGTAAACAACACCAGATTTACGTGGGGAAAAACCCTCAATGGGAAGAAAAAACCCACGGAGAATGCAAATCCACTATCAAACAGCGGTTATAACGTTTTCTAAACCTGATCGTTCAGTCACACTTTGTGTGTCCTCAAAAAACCACTAGGAATTGTCAAATAATCGTCCTCTATCGCTCTATAATCGTCATCATCTAACAGAACCCTAAAACAAGTTATTTATAGAGTCCGTAAATAAAACAGAATAAAAAACACGCCTGACGCTCATCGCGCCCGCGACACATGTCGTGCTTGCGTCCCCGCTACGTCGCGCCCGCGACCAAGGCACTTCTGTCCTGTGCTGATTATTCGCGCGCCTAATGTTCCTCAAAGTTTCGGATACTCAAGACAACATCAACACAAATGAATCAACTAATCGATATACTTCTGTCCCTGTTTTTCAGTATTTTACTAAAGGTAAAGTGTTTGTGCTGTAAAAGACAGCCAATTATTTGTTGTGGAACAATCTTCACCACTAATGATAAATAATGTTGGGACCCAATTTTAAAAAATTATTTTCGTTTTTGATTTTATAAAAAAATAAGTGATGAAAATTGTTTCGCATTATGTAGTTGGCTATCTTTTATAGCGCAAATATTAACCCGTTTTACTAAACGATAAAGTCTTTGTGTTGTAAATGGCAGTCAACTACGTATTGCGGAGCAAATCTCCATCCACCACTAATGATGGGTCATGATGGACTCAATTTTAAAAAGTTATTTCTTTTTTTGATTTTATAAAAAAAAATGAGTGGTAGAGATTGTTTCGCATTAGGTAGTTAGATATCTTTTATAACACAAATATTAATTCAATTTTTTTAAACGGTAAAATTTTTATGTTTTAAAAGATAATCAATTATATATTTCGAAACAATCTCCATCTTTAATGATGGATAATGATAGATTTAATTTTAAAAAATCATATTTAATAAATATGACCACTGGTATCGTACTTTAAGGATAGCATAAACATGTGCATCTTGAAAGTTCATCAAACATCAGGTCAAGAAAGATTCTTTTTCAAAGTGTATAGAAAGGGAGAAAATCAAGTGGGATTTGATGTTTCATGGATTTTTACCATTTGATGCATTTTTCTCTTGAGCGTTTCCTTTCCAAACAGAAGAACAAGTATAGTGTTTTCTTGAAGTGACAAATCATACCTTTCCAAGCAGCGATTTGTTGTACTACAAGAATAGTCTCAAAGAGAATAATGGATTGACTGGTAAAATGGCTCCGGATGCATGCCACAGAGCCTGTGCACTCACTCCATTTATATGGAAAATAAAGCTGTTCTCTTAAGATTTTGATAATCATAGAGGAATTTTTCGAGGTTTCAATTCAAAATCAGCGAGTGAAATGGCTTGATATCAATATATATTTTTATGCGAAAATTTTTATATTGTATCATTTTGAAAACTTATTTTTAAAAAGATATCATAAAAAAAAATTATTCTCACAAGATATCATTTTAATAAAAAAATATCAAACCTTTCATAATTTGTCCTTTTTCTTATTTGTTCTTTTTTTTCAAGACCGATCATCATCTCTATAATGAACCATCACCATCTTCATCATTTGCATCATCATGTCCATCATCGTTCATCAACATTTCCATCATCGCGCATCATCATCGATCAATATCATCATCATCGATTATCATCATAGTCATCGATTAGATCTTATCGAGCAATGACAATGTATTTCATCAATCATCATTATCGATCATCGCTCATCCTCGATCATCATCTGCAAGCATTCTATTAATATTATCAATAGGCAATTATGGCAAGTCAATATACGGTAAAAACACAACTACATCAAGCAGAAAACAAAAAATACTACAACATATTGTAGCATCAGCTTGTTTGATCCTTTCAACAAATGCCATCTGCAAGCGTCCGCTGCGGTCCAATATTTAGTGACCCAAATGACTCCATTTGCCTTTCTTCCTCTTCATCCGTCTACAACGTCGACAAATATCATATTCCTAAACGGGTCAATCATGATTCATAAAAAAAAAATGAACTGAAAACATACAACCCAATTCAGTAACCTCATTTGCATTCCTACAAAAGCTAACAGTAAAGTTGTAACACATGATGCTAGTAACTTAATGTCTGCAAGGGAATATATAAAATGAAATAAAATCGTGCAAGAAAAAAAAAAGCACACTATTCAATCATACTCAATAGACTCTCAAAATTATTCCACGACCACTAAACATCTATCTATAATTTGGTTATGGATACACCTGATCCTACGTAATTGGATAAAAGCAGTTATTTATCATGGTGTATAATGTTACGCCAATATCACCTTGGATTGCTTTTAGGGTTTGAATTGTCCATATATCTTTCAACACATCATTATCGATCATCACATGAATTGTCTTCATCCATAATTCTCTTTTGTCGAAGATGTGGTGAGGAAAAGCTCTGTACATTTTTGCTTGTACAAATCTGATCTAATTCATAAAATAGTACGTTTTGCTCCACAAACAGTACGTCTATGTAATTCTAAATAAAATGATTTACATGATGTGTTTTTTTTGCTAGACATACTCCTTTGTTTTTTTTGCACAGACGTACTGAATGATGTACTGATGTGTTTTTCACTATATGTATGACTTTTTTTACACAAACGTACTAAATGATGTGTTTTTCTCTAAACGTATTATTATTATTATTATTATTGCATATGCGTACTAGATGATATACATTATGTGTTTTTCATTAGGCGCATTACTTTTTTAGCACAGACGTACTAGATGATGTATCATAGGTGTGCTATTTTTTTATTTTCTTTTGCTGGCGTACTATATGATGTACATGATGTGTTTTTCACTAGACGTAGTACTTTTTTTTTACATATGCGTACTAGATTATGTTTTTTCACTATGCGTATTATTTTTTTTCATAAACGTATTAGTGGGTGTACTACTTTTTTGTGCACAGACGTACTATTTTTTGATGCATAAGCGTACTATTTTTTTAAATAGCCTTACTAGATGATGTGTATTTCATCAACCATAATAGGTTATGATACACTGGTTCGTAAAGATTGCTATGTATTGGTGGTGAGCACGGGACCTTAACCGAGAACTTCTACAAAGAGAACAACCACTTGATGCTAACCAACTGCGTGTGTTGTACAAGCGATGTTTTCATCCTTCTCTCTTCCCGTCCTAGGGACAAATACTCCTCCAAGAATGAGTTGATCCATACAGTATACAACCATACGACACGCGCAGATGCTGCATACAATTGTATTTTTCTAAAGGAAGACTCTGAGGGACTAAGAAGAGTAACTACCAAAAACCTGTTAGTCAATGCATCAAGGCCATCACGGCCAACCTTACGATGCTAGGATCGTTGATCCTCCTGATCTCGCACTAGATCAGGTTCTTGATAAACACCATGAGCGGTTAATTTTTGTTCTACATAGATGATGATGATGATGATGGCGGGTGGTGACGGAAATGAGAGAGAGCATAGGAAGAGGGGAATAGAGAGGAGATGGATAATCTGGGGAGTGTAGTGGTCAGTGAGTGTGGAGGGACAGCGTGGGCATTTTTGATAAATTGGGATCTCATGGGAATTAAATTTAGTTTGTGATATTTTCTTAGAATAAAATCTTCTAAGGGGTACTTCCCGAGAATTATCCTTATTGTTATTTAGAGTTCTCGAATTCTAATATGGATAATATTACTAACACGTTCTTTCGCACGGATATCTCTTTTGGATTTGAAGTGCGACATAGATTGGGTGATGTGGAGTATTGAGCCATTGGCCTAACAGACTCTGATATTATATTAAACCTATGAAGTTTCAACTCAAAACAATTGACAATGAGGGAAATAACTCAGGACCTATATATATTACTTTCACTGTCCCATAATACTTATAACTGTTTGATCGGACACAGAAATTTATATGTGTGTTGAATTTTTATGAAATTTGATGAAGAAAAAATATGTTTTTTAGAGATAATAGGATTGTTATAAGAGGAGTTAGTGGATGTATTATAACAACATATTGTTGATATGAATTTTTTAGATTAAACATTGACAAAAGGATGAAATGTTACAAATAAATTGGAACAAAAAAAAATTATATGTATTATGAAATGGAAGGAGTATTATTTTGAACTCCTGAATTTCGATATAGATAGTATTCTCAACAATACTAAGAATGGTAGCGAGTTTAATTCCATTAGCATTCATCTAACATTGCTGTTAGTTTATGGAGATTCAAATGAGCTTTTGGCTCTCAAGAACAATATTCAGTTTTGGTCAAGTTTCGCAATTTTGTGTTCTGACATCATATAAAAACATGTAAATCTTATCAAAAATCAATTCCACCACTACAAAAAAATAGCATTTTAGTTGCGGAAAATTTTAGCTACGGACAAAATCCGTCACTAAAATATTCCGTCGCTAAAATGACATACCTTTTACACTTAGCAAAATTTTCCAATATTTATGAATCCAAATTTAGCGACGGATTCCGTCGCTAAATTGTTTATATATATCAACACCGGCCTCCTTCCTCTCTCTCTTTCTTTCCTCGAAGCATACGCCGCCGCCGTCGAAGTAGCCGTTGTCGTCATCACCGTCGCTGCCGTCATCTGTCGCCGCCGTTACAGCCGCCGCCACAACCAGCCTCCGCTGCCCCGCCGCCAGCCCCCGGCTGCCCCAACGCCCCGCC
>JAOVYX010015448.1:0-57253 GCA_035668315.1 Drosera spatulata | reverse complement strand
ACCCCCTCACTATTCCCCATTATCTGAAAAAGAGGATAGGGACTGCAATTTCCAGTATCATTTCATGCAAGAGTGGGATATACGGAACTACCTAATGTAGAAGAATGACAAAAGAATTACATTATGGTAACCTGCAGGTGGGAGAACTCGCTGGAATCGCGGTAGGGGCAACCGTGATGCTCAACATCCTCATAGCCGGGTACGATTCAACTCTCACCCTGTATTCTGTCCTTGTTTTTAGTTCTTGTAAGAATTTGTCTCCTATATAATCATAGAGAATCAGACCATCTTTAGATAACAATTTATTACGTGTAATATTGAAAGGTATAGCTGCCGCATATCGTTAAACTAGAAAGAGAATATTTACAAAAACAGGTATAGGAATAGGAGTAAGTTTTCTACAGAGCATCTCTTCAGTTTCAGAACGGGCTAGCAGTGAAATTACTCAATGCTGCAAATAAAAAAAGCGGGCTGGATTCAACAGCATCATCAGAATAGTTGAGCATAAATTTAATCTCATGTGAATGAAAGCATTCTAGACACTCAAACATTGTTGTCAAAAGCATCATAAGGCTCGCTTAACTGCTCAAGTCCTAGAAAACTGAAAATATGAGACAATAGTAAAGACGCTTTGTGTGACCTCAACCTGAAGCTATGGGGCTTTTTCCACCTAAAAGCTCACACTTAGACCCTAGGGAAAGACTTGGTGCTTCAGGGTGCTTTATGCCTATGACAGCTTAACATTTGAAGCTTGAATTGTAATTATCAACACATTATGTCTAATTTCCTTTTTGTTCAAGGCCGACAACCGGAGCTTCGATGAACCCGGTGAGAACTCTGGGGCCAGCGATAGCAGTAAACAACTTTAAAGGCATATGGATCTACCTCACTGCACCGATCCTAGGAGCCCTTTGTGGGGCAGGAGTTTACACGGCAGTAAAGCTGCCAGAGGAAGATAACAGTTTTAAGCAGCCTTCAACAGGTCAAAGCTTCGGGGTGTGAAATAAGAAATATGGCGCCATTAAATTGGTGTTGAACTGTACAGGTCTGGTCTTGTATAAAACAAAAGTCGAATTCCGTCTGTGACGGTAAAATAGAAAAACGATCGTAAATAGAAAAAGAATAAAATCAAGTTTTTTTTAAGTTTATGCTAGGTCTGACTAAATGTCGCATTGGAATCAGAAGCAAAGCTCTATAACCCTGTAAAATTATTCTTTTCTGAACGGATATAAAAATGATCTATAGACATCACTAGCTTCAATTTTTCGCTTCTGATTGAACATATTTCTACGTGATTATGGCTTCAAGGTGTACAAATACAAAGGACACCCAGCAAATATGCGGAGCGGATCCACTGTTGTCCCCCCTTCAGCTGTCCATATGTTGTACCATTTTTTGGGTTCGAAATTTCATTTTTTTTTGAAGTTTTTATTTTTTAGGATTCTTTTTTATAGTTTCTTTATTTTATGTGGTTTTATTTTTATTTTAAGGGTTTTTATTTTAAGGTTTAGGGTTTTGTTTTTAGCTTTGGGGTTTTATTTTCAGATTAGGGGTTTTATTTTTAAGGTTTAGGATTTTATTTTTATGCTTGAGGGTTTTAGTTTTTAGATTTAAGGTTTTTTTAGGTTTAGGGTTTTAATTTTATGGTTTTGGGTTTTATTTTTAGGTTCAGAGTTTTATTTTTCAACAAATGATCCAAAACTACATTTTTTGAGAAATATTCCCAAAATCATATGCATGGAATTATATTTTCTAAAACATACAATTTCAACCCATTCCCATTACCCCCCTCTCTTCTTCCTCCTCCTTCTCGCCACTCTCCGCCGAACCATCTCCCCTCACTCGTCGAAAACTATTGCGTCGTTATCCCCAATCATCAAATTCTGGTCACAATCCTCATTCCTCCGCCACCATTTTCGATCAATTCTACTCGTCTTCACCACATTTGTCCTCACTCACCTCCTCGACCGGATCTCCACCGATGGCGAGGTTGGTGTCCGGGCATAATCAAGGGATTCTATAATTATCGGTGGACTATGATTTTAGGGAAGGTCGAGGCGGGTTTGGATGGTGATGGTGACATTAGAGAGATTAGCATTGGTATTGATAGTGTCTAGCAACACCATATGTTTAATTAGTACATTGGTATTTTGAATCTTTGATGATCGATTTGAGTTTTTGATAGAATTGGAATTAGAGAAGTACAACCTCAGAGCTATGATCATACAACATCATTTACTTAATCTGTATATTGATATGTGGTTGGCCTATTTGTGCGATTGGTACAATGGGTTTGAAAGAGATTGGGAACATTTCCAGTTTGTGAATTTATTTTAGTGTTGCTGAAAATTGAGGTGGCTTGGTGTATCATCCAAATTTAGACTAGGCCTACGAGCGACTATTGAAGAATTGGTAATACTGTGGTTTTTCATCCAAGTTTAGGCTTGTTTGTAAAAGTTTCGGGTTGAGTTGAGCATGATTCAGACTAGAGGTTGTGTAATTAAGTAATTCAGTTTGGTGTTTTCTTTTGTCTCACTTTTACAGATAAGCTTTTTGTACATGCGTTTTATTTTATTCGGGAGCATACACTCAGTTTCATTTTTGTACATGCGCTCTATTTTATTTGTTCATGTGCTCTATTTCTTTTTTTGGCGATGTCGTGATCTGATGATGTATAGTTTCGTATTAATATTATGTTTTATTTTTTATTCATACGTTCTATTTCATTTGTACATGTGCTCTGTTCCATTGGTTCATACGCTCTATTTCGAAATATAGCGTCTATTTTGAGGCAGAAGCTCCGTTTCATTTTTGTACCGACACTCTATTTTCATATTTTATCATACGTTCTATTTTTGATTTTATTTAAGCGCTCTGTTTCATATTCCGACGACGTTTCGAATTTCGGTCAGATTTCGACGAAGATTTCGACGACGTGATCGTATTTCGACGAAGATTTCGACGACGATTGTGTGATGGTAGGGATTGGGATGGAGATGAGAATAAGGTTAGGGATTTAAATGATATGAATAAGTTGTATATTTTTGAAATTTTGATTCCTTATGTATCTTTTTGAAAAAAATTTTCCAAATTTTTACATGTTTAGGTAATTCACTCTTTATTTTTAAGGTTTAGGATTTTATTTTTATGGTTTAACGTTTTATTTTTAAGATTTAGAGTTTTATTTTTATGATTTAGGGTTTTAATTTTTAGATTTAGGGTTTTATTTTTAAGAATTAGGGTTTTATTTTTAATATTTAGGGTTTTATTTTTATGATTTAGGGTTTTTTTAAAGGTTTGGGGTTTAATTTTTATGTTTGGGGTTTTATTTTTAAGATTTAGGGTTTAATTTTATTTTTAGGGTTTTTAGATATTTTTTGTTTGTTTTATTTGTAAATATTTTTTTTTGGGGGGGGGGGGGGTTGAGCCATTGGATCTCAATCTAACGGCCCACAATTAATACAGCAAGGGACAGCACAAGAGGGGACAGCAGTGGATCCGGCTCCGCAAATATGAGCTTAATTCGAAATGGAAAAAGATAGTAAAATTTAGGGTAAAAAACTATTGAATCTTCAACAAAGTCCAACTTAGCAAATATCTGCTGAGACTTGACTTGTTCAGAATCACAGAAGGGAAAGTACAAAAGAAAGCAACACAGCTGCCCTGAAGTTTACAACTTAGATGCTCGGTGATGAGCTAAGCATCTAATTGTATAACTGAACATAAAAACTAAATTGAATCCGGTTGCGCAATCCCTCGCCAGGAAAACTAAATTAGTCCGCTTGGCATATCTTTTACGCTGGTCACTTTCAATCACGGAATGGTTTCTGACACTTTCATCTTATTCTTGTCAATTGTCAATTGTCAAGTAGTTATCATTACCTCAACCTAACTGTGGGTGATGCCACTTTTCCTGTTATCTTAGAACATTTAATAGTTCTCTCCATCAAAGGTCGTTTATCAATGACGAAATATCTCACACAGACCACACCTTTTTTTTTTTTTTTTTAACTATCCAAAACCAATGGTTCACACAGATGGCATCTGAATACTGCTATTAGTTCGTTAAGCTTTGCCCTTCAAAATTCAAGATGATGAAGATTCACATCAAACTGACTATGCTTCTTTACCTTCGACTAGTCAACTTTAGCATCACATATGGTTTTCTTCTCTCCACTGATCAAGATCATCAATCCAGAAATGACGGTCGACAAACAACTACTAAAAGATCACCCTACAGAAATCTAGATCTATACGGAAGAATCAGAATATGGAAAGAACATGCTTATCGTCCAAAAGGTGCACTCTTTATCACCCTAAGAATCGAATTAATCAATGGAAGAACGAAAACTAAGAACTCTTGCAAGTCCTCTCAACTATGAGCAACGTCAGATGAACAGCACTCTTTATTCCATCCGAAGAAAAGTGATAAATATAACATCAGTTTCTGAAGCTCTTCAAAGATAAGCCTAAAGCCAGCATCATGGCTGCCTTACATGACATACATGTCCCCCCCACCCCACCCCCACCCCACCCCTCTCTCTCTCCCTGTTCACCACCATTTCACCACCACGGAATTGGACAAGATGACCAGCGGGGTATGGAATCACTGAAGTTTGCTGGAGTTCTGCCTTTACCCCGTAAGATAAATGGTCAGCGATAGCTTGGCCCAGATTGACCAAAACTTATAGTAAACGAGCATCTAGGAGGCTGCCTAGTAATCACCTAAGCAATGTATATAACCAAGTTCCCTAGGATGTTCATCTGCTCCAAGCGTCCTCTAACGCCTACATTTCCTTCTGGAAATACATTTTTCATGGACAACTTTACTTTTCCCTCTCGATTTCTCTCTCTGCTTTCCTAACGTGGTTGTCATGTAAAACGTTATTGCACACAGCATATCAACAATTGAAATATATACTATACAATAGCTGTGAAGCTCTTAGAATGTGTTGTCAGCGCTGTCCTCCCTTAAAAGGAACCTAGATAGCAGAAATTCCTGATCATGCTTAAACCCAAAACCCCTTTTATCATCAAACCACATAATTCTTCGTTAAAAATACAGAGGCACCATCACACACATTCTCTCATCAATCTCATCAAATTCCAGAAGATGTAAACAAATACAAGCAAATAAGCAAACCAGATCATACACATGTTCTACTAGTAAAAAATGGCCGTATCGAAACAATTTTGTACAAGAAAACAAACATTTCCAATCAAATGAAGCCATCACTAACCTGCTCAATCAACAGTGCCACAACCAAAACCCTAACAAAACTTCCCATCCATGATCCATCAATCAAACAATCGAAACCTCGACAACACGATCACCCTCCTCCCCTTTCCTCCTCCTCCTCCAAACCCTTCCAAAACCCCATAGCGCAACACACCCAATCAAAACCCCCACCACATCAGCAACCCCGTCCTTCGCCGACGCCCCCGCGGACCGAAAGAACCCTAACTGATCAGCCGCCTCCTTAGCTGCACCCGCGAGTAATGAAATGGACGCTCCGATGAGGACGCTGCGGCGTCGGATGAAGAGGAGGTGAGTTCGGGATGCGAGCAAAGAGAAGAGGAGCGTGAGGGAGAAGCAGAAGACAATGTGCTGGAACTTGTCCGCCGCTAGCCACTCGTCGGCTCCGCGGGTGGTCATCGATGGGTTGCGCCGCCGAGTTAGGGTTCCGGCAGGCGGCGCGACTGGGGATGGAGAAAAACGATGTGGATGCGTGTGAAGTTAATAGTTTCTTGACGACTGGATTTGTAATGAGATCGTTTATGTAATGTAATGTGTGTTTGTTCAATCGATAATAATTTTAACAGTAAGATTGTATAGTTTGTTGATGACTGGATTCGTAAAGTGATTGTTATGTAATATAACGTGTGTGTTTGATCAACCAATCACAATCTTAACAGTAAGATTGGGTTCAGATGATCGAATTTAAATGCAATAGTCACTTCGTCCTACGAAAAAATACAACATATATGTATTTTGTATTTATTTTATAGGTATGAATATAAGTTTCGTTTCGTCTCGTTACATGTATTAGGTTGAAGTACGTAACTTTCCCAACAATTGAGGTATTAGGTTGAAGTACGTAAATTTAAAAAAAATACGTTTGATCGTCCTTATACGCGTCTCAAACTTTACATCGACATGCGTGTCAAATCAATTGGTTGTAAGATTCGTGGGACGGAGGGAGTAATATGAATGCTGAATAGATGTATAAATGAAGATTACATGAGGTTTATCTTGATACATTACTTCTTGTGGTTTTTATGGTTTCCGAGTACCTTATGAAATTATGATCAAGAGACCGTATCTAACATTTGCGGGATAAATGCACATAGCGTATTCGAGATCAAAGCCTGTAATCTTTGGGGAATCTCAGTTGAGGTATAGCATACATAATGACAAACGGTAGAATGCTTTGACGACTTGTAGGGAGCAACACGTAGCGCGAAGAAGGCTTTGATCAAAAGGTCGTATCCTCTGCAGATTTTGTTAGTGTCCATCAAAAGCGAAATGACACCACTTCTCCTTGGAACAAGGAGCCAAGGACAAACTAGCACACCGTCTGTGACGCTTTTCTATGGAGATTGAACTGAACCACATATAAAACATTACGCAGAACAAACCAAGCACACACTAGCAGCAATCAAGGACAGTTTCATCTCATAAACATGAGACAACAAAAGCGGTTAGTCTCATCCGCCACAAAAAAAAAAAAAAAAAAAACACGCTTGGATGCGGCTAAGAAGTACTATGGCCGTCATCAAGCAATGATGTGAAACAGAAAGTGGGATGCTCTCTACGCTGCTACGATGGAAGCACGTTGCTGAAGAGTGCTTAAACTCCATTGTAACGCTTACTATCTGCACCTTATTACATGTTTTCGGGACAATGAGCTTTCTTATGTCCCTGCGCACCACATCTAAAGCAGCTGCCACTGCACCATCTGCATTCCCCGTCATGGAGATACCGGGAGCACCTGGGACAAGTTGATGACCCATCAGACCTATAACCATGACTTCCTTCTAGACTTGGTGACCTAGGACGCTTTCTGCCGTAGTCATCTTCTTGTTCATCCACGTCTGCCAAAACTTGTTCAATATCCTTTGCCCTCTCAACCATTTCAGCATATGAACCCTCAACTTGCGCAGATTCAACCAACTTCTGCTTGATTTTAGGTTTAAGCCCGAGTAAGAAATACGAAGTCATGGCAGATTCCAAAGGCATGCGAAATATCGCCATACTTTCAAGCGCATCCTGATACTCCCCAACTGACATGAATTCATCCATCTTCAACCCACCAAATTCAACCACCTTTTAGTTTGGAAATTCGTATGAAAGTAATTCCTGGAAAAGGCAAGTTTGAAGGTTTCCCAATCACGAACTTCGTATTTGAGTAGGGTCTCCTCCACATGCCACCAGATACACGCCTTCCCTTTAAGCATAAACACAGCAAAATTCACCTTCTCCACTTCACTGCACTGAAGCACTTTGAATATCTTTTCCAGTTCCAGAATGAATAGTTTCGCAGTAGTGATACACTCAAACCCTAAAGGGAACCCAGTAGTGATACAGTCATTTCACTCATGGTCACAGATTTCTAATTCAAACTTTAATCGAGAAAGAGAAATGGAGGAGTGGGCACCTCTTGGTTCTTCAGCTCAGATCTGAGAAGAACGACGCCTAAATTCGTCGATTCCACGGTGAGGGTTTCCCTAGGGTAACTGTCGGTGATGGTTACCTTTTGACTGATTAGTCTCGACTATCTGGCTACGGATAATTGGATATCTATTTATTTTTAGGTTTTTTTTAGGGATAACATCGTCTCGGTCAATGTTATCAAACCCAAATCGGATCGGACGGATTGACCTGAAAATCTATAAAAAAACGATTCGGATTAATTTATTGATCCAGTTTTGAATTGATCTATTAAAAAATCGTTCATTCGGTAGTTGAATTATTCAACTCGTTGATCCGGATCCATTTTTTTTGGATTTGAACGGATCAATTCCAAAATTATTAATTCGTTTTTTTTATATTTTTTCAAATCTTTTATAATATTTTTCTTTTAAATATGTAAAAATTACTATATAGAAAGTCAATAAAGTTAGTTTAAATTATTTTTATGATAATTTAATCTTTAAATTGATGATAGATTAATGTATAGATTAATTGATAGTTATATTTATTTTTATGTTATATTATTCCATATTTTATTTTATAATTCCATAGTATTTTATATTAATTATTCCAAAATTATATTATAATTGTTATATTTTATATATGTGACGTAATTATTACGTCACGGTTCGATAACGATTCAATCGCGGTTGAATCAGTAACCCATCTGTCCACTAAATTTTTGGTTCGATGAACGATCTGGATCTGACAATATAGATCTAAAATTTAATATTACACACTTGTTGATATAAAGTTTAATTGCGTTGCATGAACATCAATCGTTATTCTCACAAATGTTAGATGTTATGTCGGTTGGTCAATGAATCTTTTGATATCATTAATGACAGATTTTTCATTTTTGTGAACTATCGACTATAGTTCTATTTGAATTTATGTCATAGACATCGCTTTGACTTCCTCTTTAGCGCTTGTACTATCATGGGGGCACACGTTTCTTGTGAAACCAAACATGTACTATCCCACAAGATGTGTAATCCTAGATTCTCTTTTCACTTTTGGGAAGTCATCTAAGATTCTAAGTGTCCATGTTACTATATGTTCATAATAGTCATATATCCACACTAGCATTGGTCACCATCATGCACCTCCCACTCTAATCTTCTCATTGTCGGCCATTTTTATTGGACCAAATCTCACATAATTCCTCTTGATACGTTAGTATCCATGTTTCACTTTGAGTTGAATTCTACGTTAAAAGCACTAGTGCCACTCCTTTTTCTTTCCTCTAATGGAGATCACTTGAGCTGGTGAGCTGTCATCTTGATGATAACTCATTTGATAAATGACTTAGACCTCATTATCAATAGCTTCGAAGTTTACATCTATTGATTATATGGGCTTTAAATGATGTTTTCATTGTATATCAGTTTAAATGATCGTTGCGATTTATAAATTATGCTACATTGAATAGGACTTAATTTGTTTATAAACTATGCTATATCGAATAGAAATTTGTACCTTGAAATACTCATAAAGAGACTATAGATTCTATTCTTTGCTAAAAGGCTTAGATTTACACCATACAATTGGTTGATCAAAAGTGGACAGTTGATAGTAGTCTAACAAGTTCAACAGCCAATCTATAACTTCTACAGCGGATTATGTGACCAATGTGTTGCACAAACGTTCTCACTTCATATCATAGGAAGATAATCGCAGCCAACGCGATGATCATAAGCTCAATTATCGCATTAAAAAAGGAGATTTAGGAGAGAGTCAAACCAGAAAATCCGATCATGAGCATTACTAATTATACCACTGAACACATAATTCAATCGATCGGCTTAAAAGTCATAACCAATGAGTCGGTTCAAAAATTATATGTGGCTTTGACGATTAGCATTAGGCCTCTAATTTGTTCATGGCGACATTCCGTCATAAGTTAACCCATCTCATAGTCAATATTTCCTCACTTCATCAAAACCCAAGAAAAGAATCACATTTATTTCTATCATATGCTTAATCAGTGATCAGCATCAACTAGTTCCAGACAATGATCACCACTTACAATTCAAATGCTATTAAAAAAAAAAAGAAAAAAAGAAACAAGGGGGGAAAAATGACAAACTTTGACATGTCCACTAAATTTCTAATCAAATGTGACAATGCAAGAAGCATCCTAGCTAGGAAGTGTTGAGATTATGACTATTTGGTTTTGTGTAACTTAAAATTAGTGGCACTTTGAGGATTCTTATGGGGTCGAAGAGCTAGATTTGTCACATAAGAATCTCCTTGTCTGCCTAATGGAACCTTGCCAAACATCCCAACAATTCAAATCATATATGGAATATACCAATTGTGTTAGTAAATACGTGTGTTGTTTTCATGTTTCTCATATTCACAATTTTTTTTAACATTTATCTATCAATCGAGAATTTCATAGCAGACTTTCTCATCCATCTCGATTCGTGATAGTAAAAAACTGAGTGCAATTTTAAGATCTCTGAAACGATCGATCGAGATCTCTTATTAAATTACTCTTTCAATTAGAAATTTTGATTCAAAGACAAGAATTCAAACTCATGAATAAACCAGTAGGGATTCAAAAAATCAGTCTCAATAAATATAGAGTGACATACATTATGATTCAAACCCAGATATGAGCTGTGTCTATTTCTTCATATCCATTTCCTCTTTTTTTTTTTTTTTTTTTTTGAAATGTTCATATCCATTTCCTTAATTATACAACATCATATTCTTAAAAGTTTTCTATAATTAGACCATACGACACTCCTCTTTCCATTACTGTACTAAGTTCCCTGCACTTCAAAAAAGTCATTGTTACTATAACAAGACTTCACCAGTTACTACCTTTCAAAATGGAAAAAATGAGCTCAAAACAACCACATTCCAAATCCTTGGCTGCTCAATGGCACATTCATTACACATCAAGACACTTTCTATAAATCTCATTATCTCCTAAGCATAAATCTCCATTTCAAATCCACACATAAGACATCATCACTCTCTCATCCTCAACACAATGGAATCAACTGAGGAGAAACAAGTCGCAAATCAAGATGATGCCGATGATGACAAAGAGAACGATGGAGGCCAGAGTTTGGTGCTGCAGCTCGGCCTCGTTAGCTTCATCAACGGATACTCCAACCAGGAGATCAATATCATTGGTGGCTTGCATGATGAACTAACAAAGCCTCGGGTCTTGGCAGGAGCGAAAAATGATGGTGATCAAATTAGTGAACCGGAGACAAGAGTTTTTTCCTGCAACTTCTGCCACAGGAAGTTCTACAGCTCACAGGCGCTAGGAGGGCATCAAAATGCACATAAGCGGGAGAGGACACTTGCCAAGCGCGGGCAGAAGGCTAATGGCTTAGCCTCGACACCACCTGGTTTCTCTAGCATATATGGTTCCAGTATCTTTTCTCCTTTCCATGTTCCTTTCAGTACTACTAGTGCATATAACAGGGCTCGTCACGGCGTGCAAAGCCACTCTATGATACATAAGCCATCAACCCACTTCACATTCTTTCCTCTTGCTTCGTCACAGCACTTATATGGACATTTCCAGCACAACCGTGATTGGTCGAGATCATATCTCGAGCAGCACCAGGTAGGGGGAGCACTTGCATCAGATGATTGTAACACGAGGATCTCGCTGGGGCCATCCACGCTAAACAGTGGAGCAGATACCATCGATGGCTTTTTGAAGACCCGACCTGACGTGGATAAAATAGGAGGGTACAAAGTTAGTAGCAATCATGCAAGTAGTATAATGACTAAACAAGACGAGTTTCATCCTAAGATTGACTTGTCTCTCAAGCTCTGAGCTATTAATCCTTTCCTGCTATTCTTTCCTGTTAACAGTTCCATGTTCTTAAAAATTTTATGTTCTGCTTTTCAGCAGCTTTTATGTTAACTTCTATATCACATTATCTGATTATCAATGACATTACTAAAGCCTGCTTCGAGGTTCTTAATCATGTATTCATCTTCAAGGGTTCAATATATTTGAAAGAAAGTACAGAAAATCAACAGTGCTTTGGATATTTCAAATTCAAAGAAGTCACAGGTTTGAGTAATACTCGATTTGGAGTAGTTAATACATAGATTTTTACCCGATTCGGGAACTTAAGATAATCGAAGCCATAATATAACAGTACATTTAAAGTGATAAAAATAGACACCCGTTCGAAATCTTTATTCTATTTTAATAGGAAAGAGTTCAATAATAAAATTGTGACAAGAAATTTCAAACTCAAGCCATATGATCACAGGCTGATAGCCTGATACTGGGATATCGACAGATTGTCGATTTAACAAAAAACCACTGATATTTGAATACAAAATTCTAAAGAAACTACAAAACAAAAAAAACTTAATAGAAGATAATGAGTCTCATCAACTTAGGCAAACTGTCGCTTTAAAACACATTTTTCTCATAACTTGTAACAGGATAGTGTTGTACTAACTTCGCAACACGGAAAACTAGTTTTGATATGCCAGAAATAAACAGAATAACTGTTCATTTACTGATCAAAATACTTGCTTGTTCAAACTATAAAGCTTATTTTCCATGTGCTGGAATAAGGATAACACTAACCATGACAATAAAAGATTTTAACTTTACTAATCATCGCCATGGCAGACATATATTAATCGTTAGGATAACACTAACCAGAAACTGTGCTTCTAGTGATCTGACTGAGTCGAGCGTTGCTACTTTGTGAGCTATTGCATGTAATCCGAAAACTTTCCTGTATGCATAAAAACCAGAGGGATATTACAACGAAATCGAAAAGAAGAAGAAGAAAATTAAACAGATATATCCAACAAATTATATAAGATTATGAATGCTGGACATTGAAGACTATGTTTGAGACAAAGAAGAGTCAAAGTGTTAGCTCATGGCTGACTAAATGCTAACAAGGGCGATGACATAGGGGCAGATCAACTCAGCCTCCATTTCTCAATTCTCACATTATCAAATGTGAGACTAGAAGCTGCAGGGTAGAATGGTTCAACAGAGATATGGTAACAGATAACGAAATATCATCGACAACGACAGCAACTTCTAATGTAAGCGGAAAACAAAATGGTCCTTTAGCAACAGCAGAACCATAATACTTTTTTCCAGCAGACCATGAAACAAACTCAGCTTAAAGCAGGAATCATTCATCAAGGACATCAAACAATACATGAATCACTAAACGGAATGACATGAAGCATAAATTCAAAAAGAACAATCTTTTGTCGGCCGGATAGTAAGGGGCAGGCCAATGACGTTCTGGGTTTAATTAGTTTCTCAGCGGTTTTCATTCCATAATTCTAAGGCGTGGCCTGAATCCTATAATAGGATACACATGATCTCCTCACCAGCAGTTTAGGATATAATTTTATGCGTTGCAGTGTCTATAATGAATCAGAATTAATATTTATATCCTTATACCATCACTCTGACAGAAACCAGTCAAAAGAAATGTCAGGCGAACGCCATAAGCGAGAACTTCGAATACATGCAAGCAATTAAACTACTAGTCACAACGAATCGACCTTGGCACCATAACGTTACCCACAACGACTTGCAACTGCTAACTGATTCTTGCAATACAAAGTGACCATCACAACCATTAGCGAGTGTAGTACCAGTAAAACTGTAAAAGCGAACTGGCCATGGAGATCTCTGAACCCATCATGATACTTTCTTCTCCAACCATGACGAGAACGGAGAATCAGAAGAGTAGCACACTACACAGTACACCCCATATTTTGAGGCCAAAAAATTAACTTTCCTCCAATGAATTCAGACGTTGTGATATGTTCTCTCTGTGCAAAACACACACCAATCAAAAAGAGTACCCAACATCAATTTCACTTATTTTTGCTTCTGATATCATTATTATTTCTCATTCCACATCAGTTGCATTCCACCACAATCTCATTCCTCTATTCCTCCATTATTTCCCTTTTGTTAGTTTCTCCGAAGAGGACGCTGCGGCATCGGATGAAGGGGTGGCGTGTTCTTCGGGATGCGAGGAAGGAGAAGAGGAGCGTGAGGGAGAAGCAGAACAGAATGTGCTGGAAAGTCCGGCGCTAGCCTCTCGTCGCCGCCGCCGGTCATCATCGAAGGGTTGCGCCGCCGCCGGTCGTCATCGAAGGGTTGCGCCGCCGAGTTAGGGTTTCGGCCGCTGGCGACGACGAGTGGGGATTGATATGAAGTTGTTTGTTGTACATTTATGCTTAATTAGTAGACATGTAAAAATGAAGATCACGCAAGGGGGGTTAATCTTGATACGTTACTTCATGTTCATCATTATCTTTTCTGAGCTCAGCGCATTATGATCAATGAAATTTTATCTTTGTGAAAACGTTTTTTTGGAGATTGAACTGAACCAGTGAGTCACATATTCGTTTCGTTCCATATAAATTATACACGTGTCGATGCAACAAATTGATTTGATACGTATATTGATGTAAAATTTGATATGTGTGTAACGACGTTCAAACATAGTTTTTTATAAATTTATCATTAAAACATCAATGATTGTGTAAATTACGTACTTCAACCTAATACATGTTACGGGACGATCAGACGTGATTTGATATGAAAACGAGACTTATATTTATACGTATAGAATAATACAGAATACGTATGTGTTGTATCTTTTATGAGACGAAAGAAATAACTCTTTCATGTGTTATGATAATTTACGGATGCGTTGATTTTTATTTTAAGGACTAATTTGTCCTTGTTATTGAGAGTAGTAAGAAAAAAAACCTTATATTGTGATGAGCTAATGTAATATTAGTATAAAGTAAAATGTATATATGTTTTGATATTTTTGTAAGGAAAAAATTTTCAAATTTGATAATATAATATTCTTTCTATCCCAAAAAAAATTACAACATTTATTAAATTAGGACGTTCTAACTAAATTACAACATTATATTTGAAAGCTTATTTTCTACTACAAAAATACCATAACACCCTTACTTTGTACTCTCTCCGTCCAACAATTGTTGTAATAGATTGACCGGACACGCGTCGATGTTTGAAGTGCGTATACTGACGTTTTTTGTAAATTTATCGTGAAACATCTTGTATAAATTACGTATTTCAATCTAATACATATTGTAAAACGATTAGATGTGATTTGATATGAAAACGAAACTTATATTCATACGTCCGTCTATCACCGATTGCTGGGCCGGATGGACGGCACATATTGCAATCCGAGGCAATATTTTTTGACGGGAAATCGAAGATTGAAGAATCCCAATTTCATTTCATTTTTCATCATATCATTTCTATTCTTTTTTCCTTTTCTCTCTCTCAATCACACATACCCTAAACTATTGACGTTTCCTATCGAATTTCCCGATTCTTCTCTCATCACATACATCTTCGACGTGGTAGGAATTTATTGTTGCTTCGCCTTGTTATGCGTTGGTGATCACCTGCTTTGAATGCTTGGACTAGGCGTACTACTAGTCCCTAGAGGATAGGGTGTGACAGTCAATCTTAATTGATGAATCTCTGGCATTGGCTGAGTTTCTTCTGCGAACTCCGGCCCGCGACCCCCTATAAATCTGCTACGATGCCGAGGAAGGAAGCTTACCTATGACTAGTGAGTTTTCCTTTTTTAGGGTTTTAGGGTTTTGTTTTCCCTTTTTAGGGTTTTGTTATCTTGGATTAATTCGTTTGATTTGTTGTTTGTTAATAGCAGGACGTGGGCCGAGGGTTAGGGTTCATTGTTACGCGACAGGTTATCTTACAAGAAGTATGTCGATATCTCCTCTATCTGTCTTCCTTCTTGGAGCGCATCGAACAGCTTCGTACCCAATATCCTGCTGAACCACTAGATTGGTGTAAATTAAATACGTAGTGGAGGAGAGTATTGGAAAAGCAAATGATGAGTTTTAATGACTTTCACTTCCTCTCCAAATCTTCCCAACTCAAAGAAGAAAATTTGGGGAAGAAAATGTTAACAATTTTCTTTTTTCTTCTCTTCTTTATATTTTTTCACCTAAAAAACACACAAGGAAAAAATGATCCTTTTTTGGAATTTCTTTTCTTTTCTCTCCCCACTCACAAGTGGAATGTTAATGACAAAAAACGGTGACTACTCTTATAGTAGGCTCCAGAATTACTTATGGTGACTACATTGTTGTGGACTTAGGAAATATATTTTTGTTGCATATTAAAGAAAAGTGAGGTGGGCCTTCTGGGTGTAACGTTTCGGCCAAATCCTTGCTACCGGATCGTCATCAAGAATCGCTCGTCAGGCTGACAACTGATTCCACAGACCAACACTAGTCTTTTCAGTGCGATTTGGCCTCACTCACGCACATTCTGAGAAACTTTCCAGGAGTTCTAAAACGATGAGTTATCGAAAAAAAAAATACACCTTATTGATATAGGTAGTACTATTAAATCATTTAAACATTTTCTTGAGATCCTCCGTTAGACGGCTGATCTGGACTCTTGTCCACAGATCCAGTACACGATCGCAGAGTTGTTCTGATACCATACTGTACGTTTCGGTCAAATCCTTGCTACCGGATCGTCACCAAGAACTGCTCGTCAGGCTAACAAGTAGCCCCACAAACCAATACTACTCCTTTCAGTGCGCTTTGGCCTCACTCGCGCACACCCTAAGAAACTTTCAAAGATTCTAAAACGATGAGTTACCGAAAAGAAAGATGCACCTTATTGGTATAGGTAGTACTATCAAATCATTTAAGCATTTCATTGGGGTATTACAATGAATTTGGATTATATAAATTTACACCCTAGAATTTAGATCCAATAAATAAAAATGGATATACACCATTATTTGTCTTGTGATGAAAATTAAAGTTCAATGACTCGTTATTCGTTGGACAATTTAACTTTTATGCAGCAGATCGCGTCCAGTTAGGACCAAACAAAAAAAAATTTGATAGAATCTTTACAAACATATACAAAGTTAAATATCCCAATAAAATAAAATCATAGTTGTGTGAGTGATATGAGGATATCTTGTTCATTAGATTTAAGCTTTAGTTGGGATGCAATTCTCAAATGGACCTTCTTCACTTTTTTTCTCGAAAAAAGAAGAAGGGAATTTTTTTATTTTTTATTTTTTGATTGTGGCAATGATGGAATGAAGTTCATATAAGAAAATATTTGATGTCGAAATATTGTAAAATAAATGGGACAAAAAAAAATTATAAAATAAAATAGAATATGAGCTTTTTAAGTTTATTAATTAAAAAAGAAAATAGCATAACCTCCTAAATTATTCAACAATGAAATATGATCCTTTTAAATTTTAAAAATATATAAGTGACCCCTTATCAACTCCGGCAAACGATATTTCGTCCCAAAATAATTCGTTTTCTTTGAAAAATGACGAAGAATATTTTGACGATAGGATTGTTAAGCATTTAATGAGGTCATATATCAAGCTTTAATGTTTCGGAGGGATCATTTATCACAATTCAATATATGAGAGGGCTAAATATTTCTAATGACCCCACTATTTGTATTACTCTTGTTTATGTTTGTAATAAATTGACATGTTATATTCATGACTGCGGGGAGCTAAGAAGAAATTTTGGGTGCTACAGTTGCTGTCATTCATGCTGTGGTTTGATATTGTTGATGTGCTTCATGGTGTGGTTCGATCCGAGGAGGAGTTTTAGGTGCAACTGTTGTTGCAGTCGAACTATCATACAACCATACAAGTTTGATGACATTCAATGCTTTACTAGCGCTTTATAGAAATTTGTTGTCAATTTTCTTATATTGTTCGTTTATGCTTTTTTTATAGGAGCAAGAGGTTTATTTTGATAAAGTAACTATTAAAAACAATATCATAGAACCTCCTCACCGTAATAGTTGTGGATAATTTTGTGGAGCAAAACGTGACTTCTCTACGATAACCACCATAATACAACTGTTGGATAATTTTGTGACTATCATAGAAGTTGTTGTCAATTTTTAGATAATTTTGTGAGAAAGAAATAATACAACAAAATTGACAACAATTGTGACTATCATATAGGTTTATTTTGATAAGCGATGTCTTCTCTAGAGTGGGCTTTACAACTATGTATTATGGTGGCTATTGTAATTAATTAATTAAAATTATACTTTGAAAATGTTATATTTATACCTAAGTTTAGATATTTTTCTTTAGATCCCATATATACTTTTGAGGCTATTAAATGAATTTACCAAATTAACTATTAATTAGACCTAATTATCTTGATTATGTGAGAAAATTAGGTGTTAATTAATTACCTTGAATCTTACAAATGAGGTGTTATGTACACATTTTCAAGAGAAGAAAATCTCTTTTTCTCTCTCTAATCTCTTTCTAAAATATTTTATTATTTTGATCATTATCTTTCGAAAAAGTTAATCCGACGTAAACGTTCCTGTTATAACACGTTATCAACACGAGTCTCCAACCAACTGAAATCAAAAAACAAACGAAGATATTTTATTATATTTACATGATTTGATTTTATTTGATTCATATTATATGATTATAATCTAAATAAAACAATTATGATTTATCATCGGATAAAGTATCGCATAAGTGACAGCTTATTAATTAATTTTAATAATATTTATGGTATTCATCGTCGGACGAAGTATCGCCTGTGTGGAAACCTATTAATTAGTTTCAACACGTTGATGTGATTTACCTCTTTTATGCGGATCACCCGTAAGTTTGACGTGATTTATCCCTTTTGTGTGGTTCACCCGCGAACATTGATGAGGTTGTCCCATTTTGTCAAATGTTACATTTGACAAAATAGAAATCTGATTTGATATAATCTCCAAAAACATGTGAGATTATCTACATGAATGTAAACTCACACTATGACCCTCCAGGAGCAGCTGAGGGTATACCTACAAATGAAACATGAGCCAAAAAAGCTCAACAATCTAAAATATATGAATTTCATTTACAGGGAGCTTTCGCTAACGACTATGAAAACCGCCGGAAGTCCCTAAAAACAATTTGATAATATGATATGAAGATATAAGTGTCATATCAACAGTATTATTTTAATACGTTCTGTACGTCTTCGTATCGTTTTTACGAGTCTTACCTTTTATATTTGTTTATAGTTCATGTCTTATCTTAAAAGACAAACTTCGAGGATACGATCGACTCAAAATACAGAGATAGAATGTCAATCGTCAGTCGGGATATCTAATAGATTATATTTTCAAACCTGCATATTTCATGCGTGGCTTTGCACCTTTTGTGCGCTTTCAATGAGGTATCGGATGTCAGCATTGAGATGATTTAGACCTCCCTGCAGAGAGTAACCCGTGGCTCCGCCACAACGACGTCGAAGCCACTACATGCATACAAAAAGGATGGGGGATTCCCACCGCTCGCTAGTTAGTTTTCACCCGTGACGATGACTCAAAGGATAGACACTGGAATCCACTGCCTCAAGCCAAAGAATGATCTCAATGGATCAAAGAAGGGACGTCAAGTTCGACCTTCATTACAATAACTCCAAAGAATATGACAATGGTCACGTCAGACCCAAGAAGGGACACCATGTTCGACCTTCTCAATATTTTCAAAGAAAACGACCAACGACCCAACGGATCCAAAAAAGGGATGTCAAATTCGACCTTCACAGTTCAAGGACACAATGTGTATTATTTCGTTCGTTTTTTATTAATTCACATCGCATAGATAGTACAACTAAGCTCAACATCCCTGTATTCTTTTTATTTAACCATTTAGGGGTTGTTTTAATTTATTTTTTCGGAAGGATATTTATATTATGATGGTGCATATTTTAGCCCATTCAATCCCGAATACCCCATATAACATATCAAACATGAAAAATATTTATCCTCGATCCCGATCCCCATGTCGAGGAACGATGTAAATATACGTATATATATAGTTACAAATTCCGATTTTCTTAACACTTTCATGTGTCACAATAATATACGTACACATAAACAAACTGTACAGCAATCACTACAAAACACTATACATAACGCAGCCGGCCTTTAAGCACACACACATGACACTAGCCCTTATATATACACCATTGTAACCTTAGCATACATACATCATAGCTTACACTGTCCTCAACCTCCAACGCACCAACACAGCTTAAGCACATACAAACTCATGGACATAACTCCTCCGCCTCGCCTAGCACATCAACAATATAACCTCTACATGCTCTTAAACTATGCCTGCACAACTCTAGCATAACTCAATCATGCTCTTTTATGTCTCAACCACACCAATACAAAGTTCTCCTCCAGCATGAATCCGCACAGCACAGATCATCATCAATATCAACCTTTGAACTATTCAACATCTCGTCATTAATCTAAAATAGCAAACAGCTCCCAACCTGCGCAACCATGCTCGTTCTTAACCCAAACCACACACAGTCACACATAAACCACCGGTCGGCACACATACATACAAGCCACGCGCACAGAGTCGCACCAAACATCACATACACAAAGCCCTACACGCGCACACAAGCAATTCGCGCTCACACACACGTATCAAGCTTATAGCTTTTCAGGATTCGGATCGAGGTTAGGTTACCTCCCGTTGAGTTATCCTGCTAAAAATCCAAGAATCGAGACGACACGCTATCAGGCCGCTGTCGGGCCAATGTCTGGGCGCTGTGTGAATACGACGTCGGGCCGCACCGGCCCTGTCACTGACGGGCCGTCGAACATTCGATCTCAGACCAACCGCGGCGACGTTTCGTGGTGGTGGTTCATGGGCGCGATCAAGCTCACATCCGGTCTCGTGGGTGGCCCGGGAAACATCACATGGGACGGGAGACGTCGTTGGTGGTCGGATTTTGGCCAGATTCGTGCCCGAAAAAGGTGAATCGTGGTGGTTGGTGGTTTGAGTGGTGACCGGTCGTATGCGTCGATTAGGACCTTTTTCGGGCTCGTGGTGGATGGGATGTGTTCTCCTGGGATGGGGAATGTCGCTGGCAAGGTCAGGCGGCAACGGATGGTGGCTGCCAGCGACTGGCTGTGGTGGTTGCTTGGTCGTGATGGTTTTGGGGTTTGGAGAAGAGGTGATGATGAGGAGAGAAGGGGAGATGAGGGTATGGGAGAGGATAAGGGGTATAAGTGGATGAGATTAATTCATCCCTTAAAATATTTTATAGATTGTATTTATTCGTATTTTGTATAATTTGTTTTTCGATAATTAATCATTATCAATTTAATTATTTTAAATATTTGATATTTATGTCTCGTTCAATAATCTGAGGTCAACCTTAAATTTATAATTCTAACGCGCAATAATTTTAACGATGTAATTTTCACCGTTCATAAATTTTATTTATGCGTTCATCATATAACTATTGTACGTATATTTATGTGCAATATATATATTTTAAAAATCAAAAAATTTTCAGGATATTACATTAACATTGAGTTTTTATCGTCTTTACGAAGTGATAATGATTAAATCTAATTATATTTGTTTCGTACATGAGTGCATAAATTAATTAGGATGTCTATGTTATAGGTAAGGCGAGAAAAAGGCAATCAACGCAATCTTTATTTTCTTTGTTTTTTAGAAATCAACAAGGAAATCTACTCCCTTTATTACGTTTTAATTGAAATGTTTTGATGGGCACGAAAATTTATGTATGGTTTGATTTTTGTCAATTTGTCAAAACTATCCCTATGGTCCTATACATGACTAAACTTGGTAATGCGTCCTTTGAAGAAAAGAAAAAAAAAATGAGGGAAAACTTAAAAAAAAAAAATTGAAGGAAAAAACAAGGATATTGCGGAATGAGAATGAGAACATGGGAGAGAAAGAGACGAAGTGGAAAGAGGAAAATTATTTGACATATATGGGTGAAAGTGTTAAGATATTGTTGGTAAATTCAAATTTTTGTAGGGATATTTTGGTCAATTCAAACTAAAAAAGTCTAAAAATAGAAAGATTATATTTTTTGTGGTACTAATAAAAAATAAAAATATTTTAATTAAATTAGGACTGAAACATTAGTAAAAAAGAATCAATAAAACAGAACCTCTTTTAAATGAATAAAAGAAAAAACAATCTATTTATACTTTTCAATTATAACAATAATCAAATCACAAACTCAAACCTAAATATTTTTCATCCTCTGATACTATCGTCACGTCATTGATGCCGCCATCACCTCTATTGACGAACAGTGCGATGCGCTGTTGTAAACACTACGCCCTAAAAAGCAATTGCATATTGTCATCTTGTCCTAAACAGTACGTCCCCATGATCTCGACGTACCGTCACCATCCTCGTCATTGCCACAACCATCTCCCAGTCCATCTTCGAAGTTAGTGGCCTAAGATTTCGCTGTATTTTTTTTTACGAGGATGTTCGGACCAATTCGCGCGTATCTCAATTAATTTTCCGGACATTAATAATGATAAGACGTCTCCCACCAGCATCGGCGGAAGTTTTGATCGAAGTCAACGGACGTGACCAACATGGATTTTGAAATCAGTGGAATTCGAACCCAAAACCTTCATAAAAAAATTGAATTAAACACCACTAGATCAATCCAGATTTACACCAAGATATTCCCGAATGACGACAAATCAAGACGCACTTGTAGACTTGCCACTCATATGGAGGCCGTAATTACACCTTGTCAGTGTGTTTGTTTTTGTTTTGAAAAAGAAAGAGAAAAAATAGCGATGGGACCCACCATTATAAGAAAAGCAACGGAAAGAATTGCGAAGAATTGAGAAAGTTGCAAAAAGGTTTAGAATTCTTCAGGAAATTCGGGTTGTTTTTGCATTTTGCGGACTTCTTCAGTTTTTTCTTTATAAGTCGGGAAGCAATCCCTATATATTCGCTTTTACAACGGGAGGCAAAATATAGAGAGAGCAAAGTCAGACAAAGAAAAGCCATCTAGATAGAGAATTTAGGGTAAACACGGATTTGTGTTTATCTTATCTTCTTATTAAAAATTATCCAATTATAATAATATTTAGATATTGTTCTAAATATTATATTATTATTTTTTGATAGGTGTGAGTTGTGAGTGTTACAAAATTAATAAGTGAAGAGATAAATTCTCTTGTAACAATATTCACCTACTTAGTGAAAATACTTATCGGTTATTCATGAACATAATCCCAGAAATGAGATGAATTACGTAAATTTTTATATCATGATGTTAATTTTATTTTATATAATTTATTTTATATTTTTTTAATATTATTTTATATCAAATCCTGAAAGGGTCCATCTATACCAATTTCCCAACACATCCTTACCACTACCTTCAACACACAAAGCCAAACACCACATCGTCAACAAATCAACCCAACAAAATTCCATATCCACAAACCAAACGTATCACACAATCAAAAACAAGTCACAATACCTCAAAACAGTGTTCAGACCAATCCTCTCGTTTAAATTACCATCAATAATACGACGCACATATACTTTGATCGAACCCACCTTTTCCCAACTTCCTCTCAGTCCTATACATCGGAGATCCCAAGAAAATAACGTGCTCCCATCGTCTAATTAAAATTATAACGATTTAACATAATATGATAATTTATATATATGTTGAATTAATAAAAAATGATAATTTTATCCTTATGAATATATGAGATAAAAGAGTAAGAAAAAGAAGAATGAAAAATGATAGTGAATGAATTGATGTGATATAAAATAGGGATATTTTGATATTTTTATGTAAAAAAATTATTAAATATGAAAATATTACAATTCGAACGAGACATAAAAAAAAATATTACAGTTTAAATAGGATAAAAGGAATAATTATGAAAGGATAGCGGGGCTAGAAGATTTTAAAACTGATTTTAAATAGAAACAATGAGATATGAGATTTAGGTGATATTAAAAAGGAAGGAAAGCTTATTAGAAGGATGCAACCTTGCATTGTCTTTTTTAACGGAAAAAACAAAAAACAAAAAACGAATGATAATTAATAAATTAGGTATCATCTTGTGATAAATAAATTTTAAAATTAACACCTATTGTTAATTTACATATGATTGGATATTTGGTTTTTTATAATCGTATGATCTAAATTTGTAGAATTAAGAAAAGGATTACAGAAAATTATCCAGATATACAGTTTCAAAAAATTAATTCCAAAAACACCTATGCGGGATTCAACAATGACTCTGATAACATCAGTTATCAGTTGATGATTATGAAGGTCGGCTGATGATTTTAGAATTGTTAATTCAAATGATTTCTTATAGGATAATGCTTTTGATATTGTTGGTGTTTCGTCGTGGAAGAAACTGTATTTGAGAATTTTTGATACTTTTGAAGATGATGTTGATGCTTTTTGTAATATTTGTTGTTTCTTTGTGATCGACCTATTCATGAAAATGGTTTATGGGGACTGGACTTGTGGATTTATATACGAAATATGGACGGTGGGGGTTACAAGGGAGGTGTCCGATGAAATGTCGAAAAGGAACAATATTGATCAAATATTAAGCGATTTTGTTGTAAAGGTTTTATGTTTTTTTGACATTGTTTGCTTTATCATTAGAATATTTTTTTATAGTATAGTATGTGTGAATAAAAATATTTTTTTCCTTCATATGCTCTATTTTTTCTTCAAACGCTGTGTTTTTTTCTTCATGTGCTTTATTTGTTTTCTTCAGACGCTCTGTTTTTTTTCCTTCAGACGCTTTGTCTTTTTTTCTTCAGGCGTTCTGTTTTTTTCCTTTAGACGTTCTATTTTTTTCTTCAGACGTTCTGTTTTGTTTTTTTTTCTTCAGACGCTTAATCCTTTTTTTCTTAAGGCGCTCTATTTTCTTTTGAACCGACGCTCTGTTTTGGCATTCCGACGAGGTGGTTCGATTCCGACAAGGTGATCAGATTTCGACAACGTCTCCGAAAAGGTGGTCGAATTCCGACGAGATCTCCGACAAGATGGTCGGATTCCGACGACGATGGTCGGATTCTGACCAAGATCCCGACGACGATGGTCGGATTTCGGTTAAGAATCCGACGACGGTTGGGTAATGATAGGGGTTGAGGTGGAGATGAAAATAAGGTTAGGGATTTAAATGAGATCGATGAATTGTATGTGTTTGGAATTTAGATTCCTTATGTATCTTTTTGGTATTTTTTTCAAGTTTTTATAGTTTTGGATAAAAATTCCAAAAGATTAATTACATGATATGGAATGAAAAAATTACTAAAAAAGAAAAAGAGAAAAAGAGTACAAGGTATGCTAGATTGATATAGAATGAATCTATTATCTATTATTACAGCTAGCTATCATCCAATGATAAAGATTGTTTCAATTTATGTTTATTTATATTTTGATGAATAGATTATTTCAATTATTAATGAGAAAAAGGTATCAACCCACCATTGAAATCGATCGAAACAAACATTAACAAGAAACACGAAACATCTAAAAAAGACTATGATTACTGGATGTATTGAAGACTAAATTTGAGACAAAGAGGAGTAAAAGTGTTACCTCATAGCTGAGTATATGCTTACAAGGGAAATGGCATGGGGCGGATTGAGTCAAGCCTCCATTTCTCACATTAAAAAAAAAATGCTGAGAAATTAAAATTGAAAAGTACTGCAGTAAAATACAGCAGTGCAGAGATATTGTAACAGATGAAATACAATCAACGGACTTGAAGCAGGACTAATTCTATCAAGGACTTTCAGTAACTGGAACATGATGTCCAAATAACAAGCAGGCCAACCAAAAAAACTGGACTGATGCCCCAAGGACACATGAAAACAGGAAAGAAGCAGGACAATCCAGCGTCATGCCGCGACCATGGATATAACCTTATAATCATCCATGGCGTCCGGTCACCCGAGCATACAAAGTCATATATCATCATACCCTATCTTGGAAATGTTCGACACTGCTGTCACAAGTTCACCTCCTTGCTACCAACCAACCTTTTCCGTGACAAGAATTCATGACAGGAACAATCAAACATTGTTACATCACCTTGATTCCCACATCCTCCTCAAACGGTTTCTCCAATCTAGTCCAATTCTCTCATGGCCTCAGATCCACTGAAAACCCATTGATTTCGGAAACAGGTTCTATTGTACGTAACACAAGTGCAGAAGCTTGAGATTCACACATAAATCTCAATAGACAATCTCATGATCTAAACATTGTCGCAGCTATTTCGGACATAAATTTCTAGCACACCACCGTGTGGCGTGATTTTGATCCTTTCATCAAGAACAAGATATGGTTTCTCAAAAAACAACCATGACTCTCAATTTAGCTTACTAACATCCAACAGTGCGGTGGGAGTGAGCGTCTGATCCAAATCAATCAAGTTCCTGCAAGAAGGCAATAAAATCACAACAAAAAGCATTTTGGTCCATCTTAGAGCATGATAACGACCACCTGCATGAAAGAATAAGCACTGTGGTCAATATCGGATAATGTATGTCGTAAATACACCATAAGACTAGCTAGTTTCACTATAGTGACTTCAAAAGAGCTTTGTAGCGAAGCTTGAATATATAGTGGGAAACACAGACAGTTTACATTTTATTTTCCCCGATAATTGCTGACAGTTTAAATACTGACCACGAGAACTCATCGTGTCTCGGATCCCTACAGTGACGAAAAAAATAAACGAATTCCACGGATGGGCTCAGAATGAAATCATGAATTACAGCTTCAAAATTCAGATTGTGACCACCTAAATTACCCATGTAACATTTGAACCAGTTAGGGTACCATCCAAGTCTTCAATCGTTATTAGAAGCAACACAGAGTATCATTCATCCAAGTTAAGCAAAAGGTAAAAATCAATTTTCTTCGGTCAAAAAAATCAAAAGCTCCTGCAAGTCTAGCACACTACACAGTACACCCCATCTTTTTAGGCCAAAAACTTAACTTTCCTCTTTTTAGACAACTGAATTCAGATGTTGTGATATGTCGTCTTTGTGCAAAACACACCCATCAAAAAGAGTACCCAACATCAAGTGCCCTTTTTTCTGCTCCTGATATAATGGCATTCCTCAATTATTTCTCTTTCTTAGTTTCTGGGAAAAGAAACGCTTACAATCTTACTATAAGTCAATTGATCCAAACGTTTATCCTTCACTAGATGACGAGGTTCAACTCCATCGACCATCATATAATTTAGATTTATCTGAAATAAGAGCTATCAAGATTAATACCTTGATATACAACTCCAAGATTCATCTAAATGCTCATCCGAAGCATAGCACCATCAACTTCATGAAAAAAGGAAAGGAAACATGAACTTTACCTCAAACCCCACAAACCATCAATAATGAGCATACGTTACTTTTTCCCCCAAGAATAAAGCAATTCAAAATTTAAAAAGCCCCTACAACACATCAAAACAGCTAAAAAGAACAGGCCCAACACCATGTCACGAGTTAATTCACGGGTTCTAATGAGGAATTGTCTAAAATTCTCCACATTTTTTTAAACGATTTCATATTTTTCTAGAGTGTGTTAGAATGTTATAAACTTCTCTACACTTCTCTAGACAACTCTAGAGTTTTGTAATTATGAGGCATTCTAGAGAACTCCTTGTAAATATCTTAGGGGAAAAGTCTAAAAGACTCTTATATATACTTAGGAGGAGAAGGATATGGAAGAGTCTAGATGACAAGTCTAAAAATCTCCATGAGGATGTATATAAAGGGATGTAAGGCTCATTGGCCATCTCATCCCAAGACATCCTACTCGTCCCATTTTTATAAACTCTTAAAACTTTGTAAACTCTCAAGTGTTCTCAATATAAGTTTATTTTCAAATCTAAACTCTCTAGTGTTCTCAAATATCATCTTAAGATGACGAGTAAGGCTGAACACAAGCGAAGGAGGGAGTAGTTTGAGTGCCGCACGGGTAGCGAAAATCTATCCCGTGACAACCAGTTCCTCCCACTCATACGGTTTAACACTATTGGCTTGTTGTATACAGTTCACCAAAGATCCCTACACTCATCAAAAACCCCTTCATCATATAAGAGAACCAACAGAACTAGAAGATATACAGGCACCGGATCCCAGGTTGTGGTCCGTTGAATAACCGGTGACTATTAGCACGAGAAATAGTGCCAAGGCCGGACAAGGTATTGGCCATGAGAGATGTTTCGTCGGAGGAGTTCTTGCATGGATTCAAGTGGGTCCATACCAGTTTACCTCAATGTCTATGACATCTATTCCTTCAATGGCTATACCTACTGGCTTGGCCTCGGAGTCCACCATTCTGGCGTCCAAGGTAAGAAAAGCACTACTTTGATCATGCTTTGACATATAAAAGAACTATTTGATAAAGAAATTAGATATGTTTTCGTATGAACTGTGTAGCCTTGAAAAATTGCTCACGCTCAATTCTAATTCCTAAAACCCTAACAAAACGAAATATCAAGTTGAAAGTTGATTGCGTTTGGTTCCAGTTTATGGTGTGGAGTATGCTTACGGAGCTCATCAGTACCCGATGTCGGGGATCTTCGAGGGAGATCCGAAGCATTGTGAGGGGTTCACATTCAGGAGAGGGATCTTGATAGGATGGACAGAGATGAGAGCAGGACAAGTTAGGAAAGTGATAGAAGAACTAGCAGAGAAGTACAGAGGCAATGACTATCACCTTATTACCAAGAACTGCAACCATTTCTGCAATGATTTCTGCATTCGGCTCACTGGAAATCCCATTCCCAGTTGGGTTAATCGGCTGGCTAGGTTTGGTAAGGCATCCGAACCTTATCGTTTATTTCAGGATTCAGGACCTAGACATTTGTAGCAGGTTTTGGTTTCTTATTTGTTGCTAATATGATAAAACACAACAGCTTTCTTTCGATGAGAGAACACTGTACAAGTTCTAGATCAGGGCTGCTCGTCTAACCTATTCAGAGTGAGAAGCCAATGGATAAAAGCAGTTGTTATTTGTCTCTTGTCGTTGAAGGCCTTGCATAAAAGAATGCCGTCGAGCTGCAACTGAAAGAAAGTCCATTGTAATGTGTCCTTTGATTTTGTGCTTCTGCAGGGCTCCTTTGTAACTGCCTAATTCCAATTCAAGTATGTACAGCCAAGTTTCAACAATCTAAAGCAGAAGAGAATGATGCCAAGAAGGTCATGGCCGAGGAAAAGAAGCTACTGGATACCAGTGGCAGCTCCAGCAGCAGTTGTAGCACCCCTAGCACAAGTGCCGGTGGCAGCAAGTCCAAAAGATTCAAGTTTCGGTTTAATTCGTTGTCGTCATCATCATCGTCATCGTCTTCATCTGTTGCCTCACGAAGCCGATCTGTCATGCCATCCTCATCATTGATGACAAGTTCACCATCGCCATCAACCTAGAACGCTACTATTACTATTATTGCCAATGAGTGTCCAACCCTCCTCATAAAAGACCAAGAATGACCTCATAGTTTTTTTTCACAGTTTTCGCTGTGTCCGACATTATTGTCGTCGGTCGGATTATTCCATGATGGATGACAAATGCTTCCCAAAGCACCTTGCAATATCTGTAGTTATCATCTTTGTCCCTTCTTTAGGGCCGGATATGGCTTGGAACCTTCTATAAGGTTCAGTATTCACTTACAATAACCGCTTATGCTATCATTGATATGCTACAACGGGATACCAACTGCCTAACAAGGTGTGCGTTTATATCATATTATTCTTAGAATAGACCTACCAAGTGGGCATGTCGACCCCTTGCTACGTGAAGACGCTGGCTAGCATCAAACGAAGTTCATTTGTTAAAGAAGATGGAATTGACAGAACATGAGACTATGATGCAGTAAGGTCCGACTTGTAGCGATCCAAGGTGAAAATCACACGCGTGTAGACATAAAAAGAAGACACAGAAACACGTGGATGTCCGAGTATCGTAAGGGAAACACTTTCAACAAAACCTAGTGACAAACACTATATGAAGAGAAGCTTACAGGAGACTCGCACTTGTTATATTGAATTAGACTCTCATACGAATATTCATAGAATACCACTGAAAACCAGGCAATCCATAACCATGCATGGAATTATGATCCGAACCCAAATCGCGATATAACATAGCAGAACATTGAGCCTACAAAAACTAGTGTTGTTACACGGATGTTGTCCCCAAGCCCCACCCGCTGTCAGCACATAGTTCAAATTCGTTGAACTTGTCAACCTCAACACAACACCTTATTTGGTTTAAGATTTGCTTAAAATCCATTAGCAGAGCTTAAATGACCCCGATCATAATTTAGTAGCATTCATTCACAAGACACACCACAACCTGATTTGTTTTTCCCAAACTCGTTCAATCTCGTCTTATATTTCGCTCAAACCCTAAAGAAAAGGACAGTCATAAAACAGTCAATCTATCTATATTTAACTTCGCACATAAATCATCAAACAAAAAAATAACATTCCACTATCAAATAGTACTACAATTTCAACGACACATCAAAAGCAGCGTCACCAAGTAACCAGCAAATATACTAAAAGCAATTCAACAAAATCACATCGAAATGAACACAACACAGCGGCTTATCAAGAACTAAAACTGCAAGTTGAAATCAGATAATGAGAAAAGAGAGAGACTCACCGGACCGACAGGCAGCGCAGCCGCCTGCGGTCGTCGCCGGCGAATAGTCTGACATTGATACGACTTCTCCGTCGACGAAGTGCGAGTCGTCACGGATTTGGGCTTCTTTGTGGATTACGTTGAAAGGCCCCTAATGAGGAGAACATAAAGGGATTGTTGGGCTGGGCTTCTATGACCATGGGCTGTTATGATGACTTGAAGGGTTATTAACTGTAACAAAAGGAGGAATAATTGATGACGGGTTTTGTGAAGGAGCAGGGAAAACCAGAAAAAAAAGAAGGAAAATTTTGAAATAGATAAAAATAAAAAATCAAAATCATTTGTTTTTTTTCTTTTATTGCGTCCCGTTAAAAGCCGCTACACTTTTCCGATTGAGGACAGCCAAGCACTTACAAATGTGTTTAGGGAATTTAAGTACCTTGAGAATCAAATTGTATCGCACAGTTAGATATGTTTTTGAGTATTACCGACGTATAACGCTTGTGATATGATTTTACCAGAGTCAATCATATATAAATGTAATGATTTTAGCAATGAAATTAAATATCCTATTAGACCTTTCAAATTAAAAAGAAAAAGAAAAAGATTTGTCCTGAGATCAGATGGTTAGATGCTCTCCATTGAGTATAAGTTTAATGTATGTTTGTGAAAGAGATTGTTTTTTGATCTCCTTAAAAAAAAACAGTTATTTGAATGAAAGTAGTTTTATTGAGATCTGAACACTGATTATCAAGTTGTATCGTTATCAAGGTTATACAGAATAAGATAGTTCTTTATGACAATATCGATAAACGAAGAAACTTCTTTATTTGGTTAAACAGCCCATTCACCACATAGTAACGCGACACATGAGGTCGGATTCCTCATTTAGAATGTGCCAATTAAGAGCATGATTCCATGAATGTGCTTTGCTAATTTTGGAGTGAAAAATGTTCCAAATGTCAAGTGAGATGTTGAATCTAACCCGTATGAATAGGGAAAACTCATTTGATCAAAAAAGAACCTCCTTTTTGTGGTTATAAAACTTGTAGTTTTACCTCGCATTTCTTACTCTCATACCATTCTCCCCCTTGAATCAAATCTCACAGATCCACAACAGTAAATAGAAATCACTCACCCTTTTGATCAAACTTGTACATCCTATGTGTTCCTAGTGGAAAATTTTCCTGGGTTCTTTGTGTTCTAGGCAAACATGGCTAGCTTGGAGGATATCAAGAACGAGAGTGTGGATCTTGTAAGATCATAGTTCATGTATCGATTACGATGTTTTATGTTTTGAATTCTTTCGCATGATGGATAATGTTCGGTTCTGTTTGTGATCAATGCAGGAAAGGATCCCTGTCGAGGAAGTGTTTGATCAGCTGAAATGCTCGAAAGAAGGATTGACGACGGAGGAGGGGCAACGCAGGCTCCAAATATTTGGACCTAATAAGCTAGAAGAGAAGAAGGTATGGCATTCCTTATTCCTGTTCGTGTCAGCTAGAACTTAGATCGTGTAGGATGATCTCGTGTCTTGATCCGCGTTTCTTGAATTGTATCAGGAAAGCAAGCTGCTAAAGTTTCTGGGATTTATGTGGAATCCGCTGTCATGGGTCATGGAGATTGCCGCGATCATGGCTATTGCATTGGCAAACGGAGGGGTACGATCATATCGACATCCTTGAAAGCTCTTTTATCTCACCGCGGATTATAAACGGAGGTGTATGATTGATTGTTGTTGATACTTTAATGACTTGGTTGTACAGGGAAAGCCTCCAGATTGGCAAGATTTCGTTGGTATTGTCGTGCTTCTCTTCATCAACTCAACCATCAGTTTCATCGAAGAAAACAATGCAGGCAATGCTGCCGCTGCTCTCATGGCTGGCCTTGCTCCCAAAACTAAGGTAACTGTGGTTTCGTCCTTCTATCAAAGCATGTATGACTAGAGGTCATGATACAGGATCCTGCTATCCTATACATGGTTTCAGCATAAGGTAGATCAGTCCTCGCCCATTGCTTCAGATTCAAAAAAATAGAATTCCAAACGTACTTGTGCATCTTTGATGACAAGCTTGAACTTTCGATGACTGAATCAATATGCCTTATCGTGAATGGGTAATCTTGTTGTAGGTTTTGAGAGACGAGAGATGGACCGAGCAGGATGCAGAAATTTTGGTACCAGGCGACATCATAAGCATCAAGTTGGGAGACATCATACCAGCAGATGCCCGGCTACTGGAGGGCGACCCTCTAAAGGTTGATCAAGCCGCTCTTACCGGTGAATCCTTGCCTGTGACCAAGAACCCAGGCGATGAAGTGTTCTCGGGATCAACCTGCAAGCAGGGTGAGATCGAAGCTGTCGTGATTGCCACCGGTGTTCATACTTTCTTTGGCAAGGCAGCTCACCTTGTTGATAACACCAACCAAGTTGGCCATTTCCAAAAGGTTCAACCACTTCCAAACCAGCTGCTTGGATATCCTAGCGAATATGTGCTTATGAATTTAATTTTTTGTCGACTCCATCAGGTCTTGACAGCCATCGGAAACTTCTGTATCATCTCGATAGCGATAGGGATCGTGATAGAGATTGTTGTAATGTATCCTATCCAACGTCGGAGATACAGGGATGGTATTGACAATCTGTTGGTGCTACTCATTGGAGGAATACCTATTGCCATGCCAACGGTGCTGTCTGTCACCATGGCTATTGGCTCTCATAGGCTCTCACAGCAAGGCGCCATCACAAAGAGGATGACAGCAATCGAGGAGATGGCTGGAATGGATGTTCTCTGCAGCGACAAGACTGGGACGCTCACCCTTAACAAGCTCACTGTAGACAAAAGCATGATCGAGGTTTGTGAACAAAATAGCGTGGCACAATCTGACTGTATAAGTTGAATGGAATCCATCTGGTGTGTCACTGCGTTGATTATGGCGAGCATTTAACTTGCAGGTCTTCACCAATGATGTCGACAAGGACATGGCAATTCTTCTTGCTGCTAGAGCTTCTAGAGTGGAAAATCAAGACGCTATCGATGCTTGTATAGTTGGAATGCTGGCAGATCCCAAGGAGGTCTATACTTTCTCATTGCCGTTTTCAATAGATAAATCCAACAGTCTTCCAACTAGCCTAGCTCCTGTGCAACGAAGTTTATCCATAGTGCACCCGAAGGATAGTTGCTAAGATTTTTGCTGCATTTACAGGCAAGGGCTGGAATCACAGAGGTCCATTTCCTACCATTCAACCCAGTTGACAAGCGCACGGCGATAACTTACATCGACTCTGATGGTAATTGGCATCGCATTAGCAAGGGCGCCCCTGAGCAGGTATTGTGGCATCATGAACAAGAGCAAACACTGTATTCCGACTTCGAGCATTATGGCTGATACCAGTATGCTATATGTTGTCCACTTCTTACAGATTATTGACCTGTGCGATCTCGGGACAGAAGCGAGGAACAGAGCTCACTCCATCATTGATAAATTTGCAGATCGTGGTCTTCGTGCGCTTGCAGTTGGAATACAGGTAAAGCTGTTCATCTAACGAAAATTTCCTAAGATGAATTGCTCTTCAAGATGAAGCCATGAAGTCAATGGACTGAAATCATTGTTGGCCTCCTTTTCACTCCACAGGCCGTTTCTGAGAAGACAAAAGAGAGCGCAGGCGATCCATGGAAGTTTGTCGGTCTGTTGCCTCTTTTCGATCCTCCAAGGCATGACAGTGCGGAGACTATTAGACGCGCGCTGGTCCTTGGTGTCAATGTAAAGATGATCACTGGTGATCAGCTAGCTATTGCCAAGGAAACAGGCCGCAGGCTTGGAATGGGAACCAACATGTACCCTTCGTCGTCCCTCCTTGGTCAGCACAAGGATGCGGCTTTGGCTACCCTCCCTATTGAGGAGCTCATCGAGAAGGCAGATGGCTTCGCTGGCGTCTTTCCTGGTATAGATAACGCTCAACACTTGAAACTGATTCCACAAACCTAACACGCCCTTTCCTCCTACTGACTCCACTAATATTCATCCATGGATATGTTTGCAGAGCACAAATATGAGATCGTGAAGAAACTACAAGAAAGGGAACACATCTGCGGCATGACTGGTGATGGCGTGAATGATGCCCCGGCACTTAAGAAGGCAGACATTGGTATTGCAGTCGCTGATGCAACAGATGCAGCAAGGAGTGCATCTGACATTGTCCTCACTGAACCAGGGCTAAGCGTGATTGTCAGCGCTGTCCTAACCAGCAGAGCCATTTTCCAGAGGATGAAGAACTACACCATCTATGCGGTTTCCATCACCATCCGTATTGTTCTTGGATTCATGCTCATAGCTCTTATTTGGAAGTTCGACTTCTCTCCTTTCATGGTTCTCATCATTGCCATACTAAATGATGGAACCATCATGACGATCTCCAAGGATCGAGTTAAGCCATCACCCATGCCGGACTCGTGGAAGCTCAAAGAAATCTTTGCAACTGGCATTGTGCTAGGAACTTACTTGGCCGTCATGACCGTGATTTTCTTCTGGGCAGTTCATGATTCCGACTTCTTCACTGTAAGAATCACATCCGTTTGCTCAATCCTGGTAACAGTAAACAACATATCAGCCTTGTGTAACATAAAAGCTCAAATTGAATGAAACAGGAGAAGTTTGGTGTGAGATCAATTAGGAACAGCACTGACGAGGTAATGGCTGCTCTTTACCTCCAAGTGAGCATTGTGAGCCAGGCGCTGATATTCGTTACCCGGTCCCGGAGCTGGTCCTACGTTGAACGTCCTGGTGTCATGCTTGTGGTCGCCTTCCTGATAGCACAGCTGGTTAGTCCCGATAAACGTGAAAAAAACCACGGCCTAATTCTCAGTCTTCCTCTTTGCTGTTTCCTGCCAGTCCCTTAATCGTATTTCCCTTTCTTACATTATCCAAGCTAATGCTATAAGTTGTGGAATCAGATTGCCACATTGATCGCCGTGTATGCAAACTGGGGATTCGCACACATTAAGGGGATCGGATGGGGATGGGCGGGAGTCATTTGGATCTACAGCATCGTCTTCTATATCCCTCTTGATATTCTCAAGTTCATGATCCGATATGCCTTGACCGGAAAGGCCTGGAACACACTGCTTGACAATAAGGTATCTATAAGCACTATCCTGCTTACCCAGCAGACCAAATAGCAGCTAATCACAGGTCCACCATTTTTCTTCCTAATCTGACTCCTTGTTGGTAAATGTATCACAGACCGCCTTCACAACGAAGAAGGATTATGGCAAAGGCAAGAGGGAAGCACAATGGGCATTGGCTCAACGCACACTTCATGGCCTCCACTCTGGAGGTACCGGAGAGCTGTTTGACAATAAGAATGACTACAGAGAGCTCTCTGAAATCGCTGAGCAGGCCAAAAGACGTGCGGAGATTGCCAGGTATGTTTTCGGTCTTTAGCTCATTTACTGGAGTTTGCCAGCCTTTATGTTCTAAGTGCTAGTTTTCTCTGTGCGTCATCAGGTTGAGGGAGCTTCATACGCTGAAAGGGCACGTTGAGTCCGTTGTCAAGCTGAAAGGGCTGGACATTGAGACAATTCAACAGCATTACACAGTTTGAAGAAAAAAGCAAGAAGCCCTGAGGCATCTTGAACTGGGAGAGATAATAGCAGGAAGAAACAATAAGAAGTTTGATCCTATATTATGTCTTCTTTTTTCACCCCATGAACATACTCGGTATTTCAAGGAAAGCCGGCGTGCTTCTGGGAAGAATAAGCCGACTGCGAGGGCAGTCTGAGGCTGTGGTGTTGCTTTCGAGAGATAGAACTTGTAACTAGTATTTGTCTGTCTAATGAGACATTCTTATTCTTTCGAATAACGGTACTTGATCTCTTAACATGGGACACAAACTTATACAGTTTAAATACTAACTAGAGGTCTATCTGAACTTCAAAAAGCTGCATGCTTGTTAGTTGTTACCAGACCAGCAAGCGCTCGATGATGAACAAAAATCCTAAAAATTTTGATAGGTCATGCAAAGACTTGAGACTAATACACGTCTCATGAACCTACTAAAGAAAGTTAAGAGCTGGAGAATCTTGTGAAAGCAATAAATCAAAAGAAAAAGGAAAAGCTGTATCAGTTATCTTCTGCCAAACTTTAGTTTAAGCATTCGCAAAATTAAAGTCGATGTTTGATGTTAGTTATCATGGCAACGATACAAGGAAAAAAGGGGCATTAGCAGGACAAAGTTTCAAGTAGATCAGACTATGGATACCACTCTTATAACCCTTCATGTGTTCCACATTCTAGAAACATAGTATGTCATGCAGTTCACAAGATGGAAGAATCCACGATTTCACGAAGAGTATTCACGTCAACAATTGATTAGGTATTACGACAAAATCCCAGCAAAACTTAAGTGAATTTCCATCAATAATTTTTATTCCACAACAGGTTGCGCTTATCAAGTCAGGTGAGGTGAATATTATAGTCTGAATGTGGATGAAACTAGCTCACTAGGCAAGAGAAAACTCCTGATCACAGGCATGAGCAGATGGATCTCGTAGTGATGCTCCAAGTTGATTAGGCACAAGCGGGATAAGGGAATGCAGCACATCAATTATCAACGGCCTATAGCTTGGCTCTGGCTGTATACACAGCACAGCCACTGCAGCAACCTGCTCCACAAATCACTACCGTTAAAAACGTTTCAATCATGATGTTTTAACTGAAGATACCTCGCAAAACAAGCGACCAGACTGATATTGTAGAATGTTGTTAATTTAACCAAACAAGTATTATTAGCAATTATTCACAAGATTATTCAGACATAAAATAACCTGGAATAAATGTTTCTGATCCATCTTGTCTCTGATCACAGGATCCACGACTGTAGGAAACTTTAACCGGTCTGTGAGCAGGGGCATCGCCTGCTTTCCAAGCATAAGATAAAGAAAGCAAGCTTAAACCAAACATGAGGACTCTCAACTTTCCACATGATAAGAAAATGAGAAATACCCATGTTACTATAGAAAGGCTTTGATTCGAAGGCATCTTCTCCACAGGCTTTCTTCCCATCAAGAGTTCCAGTAGGACGACTCCAAAGGCAAAGACATCGGTTTTATCAGATAGTTTCCCTGTAAACATAGGGACCAAGTTTAGATTGTTGGATCTCTCATGTTTAATGAGCCATAAGTATTGAAACTACCATCCAAAAGATATTCTGGAGCTATGTAATCCAAAGTTCCGGAAAGTCCGACATGATTTTTGCTGTGTGCCCCTGCAGCTACAGCATGGCTAAATCCTGAAAGCTAAAGTAGGAAAAACAAACTTAAGAGGACATAAAATTTTAAGAGCACTGCTTACTCCATGATGTTAGATGTAAAAATAAATGAACTGTCATCGATGACACGTGATATTGAAGGAGGTGTGACTACAGGTCATGAGTTCCATTACCTTTCTTTTATTCAGCATATGGCGAATAAGGAGAGCTGTGTAATCAGCAGTTCAAACCCAAAGTAAATTCATGTGTGCTGTGTGTTAAGCTACAAAGGATATAGCATGAACCTTGCACTAGAAACTTAATCTGCTCATAGAGCCAATTTCTGAATAATATGCACCATACACCTTGACCATTATCAGGAGGATGAACAACACAGGTATATTCATAGAGAAATGTTTATGCAATCAAACAATTGTTGTATCATGAAAAATATACCTTCGCATTCCAGTTGTAGTCTAGCAGTACATTGGATGGTCTCAGATCTCCATGAATCAAGGGTGGTTTGCAATGCTCGTGAAGATACTCCAATACTCTAGTGCAAATGCACACTATATCAAAATGTCATCACATAGTACATGGATCAACTATGAGAACAGAACAGATCAATGGATGTACCTGACAATGTCAAGAGCGATTTTCATCCTCAGTGGCCAAGTTAGTGCCGAGCCACGAGAAGGCCCTAAAAAAATAAGAATAAACAAAAAGATATCTACTAGTTTTCATCTAGTTCCTCGTTAATATGTCGAAGACATTCCTGAACAAAAAAATCATTTACCATGCAGCTGCTGCTCTAGCGATCCATTCTGCATCATTTCATATACAAGAAAACGAGCCACCCCATGAATGCAGTGGCCTAAAAGAGTAACAATGTTCGGATGTTGGAGCTTACCCAACTAGTCAACCTCATTCTGCATTAAGATAACGAAGTGATGACATTAGCGAAACAAACCACAAAATTCCTCAAGTCGGCAAAGGCTTACGACCTCAAATTTTCTGAGCACTCCTTGATTCCAGGCATCTAGTTGCTTCACCATGGCAAAAACATTCTCACTCAGAAGAGCTTTATAAGTAGATGCTAAGCCCTCATTCTCCAGCCTATTACTTTCTTGGAAATTGTTTGTTGCAGCTTCCAGAGTGTGATACTCGAAAGCAAAACCTTTCTGCTTCCTACCTTCCTTCATAATATGATCAAGTCCACCTGAAATCGGAGTCATGTATCGTCCATCTTTTTTCTGAGTGTTCCCTTCAAGAAAAAAAAAAAAAATATCTTACATGCAACTTGAAGAAAATCCAAGCAATTTTTAAGCCAAATTTCACGTTAGTATATAGTCAATAACAATAAGAATACCAGACAGCGGAGGGCTTTTCTCATGTGAGCTCTTCAATCTTTTCATTCTCCAAATACAGAAACCACATAGAAGCAGCAACAGGCCACCAAAAACAGCACCAGCAATGACGTCAGCCATGTTCAAGTGTAGGTTCACAACTCGTACCTGAGCCATTCCTGATAACAGAACAATCTTCTTCCAAGACACTATATCATTAGGTCAGTCTAGGGACACGATAGTATCCTCCGTCAGGAATTTCTTTGAAATCACTTGTTCTATCATTCCATTTGTCAAACTGAGGCTTAAGTTGCTTATTTTCCTTTTTGAGGTTAAGAACCTCAACCTCAATTACTTCAAGGAGTCCAGAGATTGGCTTATAGTCTTCTTGGACTCTTTTGAGAATAGAGTTCAACCTCGTCAATTTCAGTAACCCTTTCATTGACTACTGCAAGCTCTTCCCTTCGTCTGTTTCTCTCCTCAGTGAGAACCTTAAAGTTCCTATTCAAATTGTAGGTTTTCTCAGCGAGTTCGAGAATTGTTTCTCTCATTTCCTCCTGAGTGATGTTATCAATGTTAATATCATATACCTCATCATCGTTGCGAGCCATAAGACATGTGAGTGATTTGGGTGTTCTGAAGGGAGTTTCTGAGATGACATCATCATCATTTTTGTCCGACTCACTCCGTGTCTTTGCAGTAAGAGTCTTTCCTTTTATGAAAAGCTTCATTTGCTACTGTTGCTCAGGTTCCATTTTTATATAGTTTACACTAAATTTAAGTTTGAAATGAATATATTTTTAAGTTTGTCGCTTTGTAATTGAAAAAAATTGATTTGCTCATTATTATGAAATAATTATGGAGTACTAAATATTTTTCATCCGCACAGTATGCAAAAATTGGGTAACAAATATTTTAGTGCATTTGTAATGACAGGTTTAGTTCCTGAGGATGCTTCCAGTAATCATGGAAGCACAAGATAACAAGAAGCGTGATTCTTCATTATCAAATGGACAAGGCAATCCCGTCATTAACTACTAGTAGTACCAAGCACAGCAGTGGCACTCACAAGAACCATGAACAATAAGTTGGACTTCAACATGAGTGAAGCTGGAATAAATTCAAATAACTCATACCAGCAACAACAGCATACTTGCATAGAAAGCATGGTTGTGTAACATTTAACATCTATGAGAAAATTAACACTTCACCTAATCACCGTAGATGCAATGGCCACGAACTACTGAAGAACGAGATATGTAGAGACAGATATTAAAAAAAAAAAAAAAAAAGAACAAGGAAAAAGAGAAGATATATAGACAGAATCATTTCATACGAATTACCTGAATGAGGTTTCTTTCCAGATGGAGGATGCGGATCAAAACAGCACATGAAAAACACTTGCTTCCATTCTTTGACAGGAAACTACCAGGAGTGCATTCACTCTATCTTTCTGCAGTTGCAGGGAGACTCTCAATTTGTGTAAGCCTTAAAGTTAGCAGAAATAAAGGCAGAAGCAAGAAGAGAGTTGCTGGCAATGCTTTGCGAGTTTATTTAATACTCATGAGGGATAAATACCTTTTTCCTTTTCGTAGTGCATCTTCCAAAGCCACAGAAACTCACGAGCAAAAGCTGAAAAAATGGAGATGGTCTTCAGAGTTGGGCCACCAATCAATGACTGGGGCTGTTTACAGACCCTGCAGGTCATGGCAATATACTCCCCAACTCATCCAGTTCTGCATTCAGTGCATGCTAATTGTCTCCCAGCAAAAAAAAAAAAAAAAAGAAAAGAAAAAGAAAAAAACAAAACAAAACAAAACAAAACACCATAACCGATGAAGTTGCTATTGTTGGTTCTCTCGTTCATCAGTTGCTGAACTTCATGACCAGAACAATCAGTTGCGTAGAAATGCCTAATTTCCCCGGAAGTCGCCACATCTTGGGAAATATCTGAGAGAATGACTGTCCATCATTCATGACAATGCTTCTTTGCTCCCTTGTCACGCATGCCCCTGACTATTCCAGCAGGGAAAAACTTTCATCTTACATATGTGTTTAATTAAAAATCAACTGTTGAGATTTGAACCAAAAAATGAATGGTTGAAATTATAATATGTATAATTTAATCTCACCATTTCATTGTATTTTATTTTGATCTCAATTGTTGGTTTTTCACTATACGCACATGTTGTCATGACACTAATCCCCCTTTTCCTAACATATAAATATTTAATTGAAAAACAGATGTGTGACAAATCACAAAATTGTGGCAATACGAGAAAAACCAGAACGACAGACCAGTTTGTAGGCTCCTACCAAGCACAATGCTAGGCCAGCACCAAAAACCAACACGGGTAAACTCCTCCAACAAACAGATACAAGCCATTCCAGGCTTCATGCCCCACGACTTACCTGATATCAAAATCCACTGCAACTGTGACGTTCTTTAGCACGAGGTATCTGCAATCGTCAAGTTTTAGAATATCGTCAACTAGTTCTTCAGCTGGATGTTTGCTCCTGAAATCATGCCACGAAAACCATGTATGCATATGAAAGCGAATTAAAATTAGATTTTGGCATCCACAATTAAAGTTGGAGATTGACAGTCTCATTTCAGCAAAGGTTTGCCAATAAACATGATCAATCACAATTGAATTCAACTTCTCCTGCAAAAATTTTATTATGACATGATAACCACCAACTGCTCAATAATGACATCAAAGTTACATATAACTGCGGAATCCTCAAACAAGGGCCACTAAAATCAAATAAATAAAATGAATCACTTGGATTCAAGACAAACATACAGTAGAGGAAAAAAAAAAGACGAAGCAATGCAATACTATACATCCATGCCAAATTCAGCATTGCTCGTCTGGACATCAGCAGACGTCTGGAATATGATTCTTCTCTTGAGTTCTCCGATTTGTTTCGACGTCAGCTTTTGAAGGCCACAGGGGAGAAAGCGAGCTTATGAAAAATCAAAATTCTTCTGAGAACCTGTTGCAAGCATAATTCATTTATCGTGCTAGTTGCTTGTAATCAGGGTTGTCTCGAAGGCCGAATCTAGAAAGAACAAGACGGTATGAATCCCAATCGGTTCTTCTGAGGTACTTCAATAATGTCTTCCTCCTCTGCACCTTCGCTATCAGGCCCCTCCTAGAATGCTTATCCTAACACAATAGCACAGGTAAGAATGAAAGACAAACTAAAGACTGAAATTGTAAGAAATAAAAATATATACATTCTGCATACTGCAAACAAAACTAGGAGCATTGCATTGTTGAAATGGGCTAAGAATAATTCCATATCGTAAGAAAGATGCTCTGAAATAAATTGGGTCAGATGATCACCTTTTTATGCAGAACCGACGACAAATGATTAATTTCCGTAGTAAGTTGTGCAACTGCAAGGCAACACACGAATCATGAGTAATCATGGAGGAGAAGCAAGGTGTGAGAGACAAACAGGCAGCAGAGTCTTCAACCAACTTTATAACTGCTCTTGTTAAGAAAAGCAAAGATCCAGTAAGAATCAAGCATCTCTTTATTTCTATGAATCAATAACAGACTAATTTTAAACTGTATACAACTTTATTATTGCAGTTTGGTCCATAGCGCATCGCCTATATAGATCATATGTTGCATCCACTACATTCACCAAGCTGTCAAAATCGGATCTGTTATGTTGAGAATATAACCAAGGATACTAATGATTCAAGCTACCCTAAATTTAAATGTGGTTGCCCCTCTCTCCCTCAAAATTTTCCAGGGAATGAATCTCTCACATCACATAAACAGTAATGATAGAGGGTAATGCTTACTTTGAACCCGTGTAGATCCACAGTCTGAATCAGACATCTTAAACTCGTCTCTAACGTCATTCAATTCGATCTTCAACTTCTCCGCAGATGACATGTTGTCTGGATGGAAATACTGCATCATGCATAAAGAACAAGTTGATATAACAGAATCTAGAACATCCACATTTTTATTTTTATTTTGGCATTTCAATGGAAAGCATATGCTGACTGACTGATTCATTGACAGAACACATCAAGAGCATGAAGAAAAAGAAACTTCCACCAGAGTGCAAATTAGAATAAGCTTAGGCGTGATCTATAGAAAAGATGCTTCAATATATTAACCAAGTGCTTATATTTACCAAAATCAAAGCTGAATAGCAACCCAAAATCTATGGAAGAATCAATTCTATACCAACATACCTTTTCGACCAGTTCCTCTTTGGAAGGCAATCTAGGAGCTTCGCCCATTCGGCCAAAGATGTCCAGCCCACGAGCTGCAAACAAGAACGGCTTTAAAATAAGACAAATTGAACCCACACTCATGCAACCAAGAGTATGCAGAAGGGTAGAGGTGGAGAGCGAGGGATAAGTAACAATCATCAAACCAAACATGCTTTACAAAAACAACCTTGCTGGAAATGTGGTAAAGACAAAACCAATAAGAAGAAAACTAACAGATTTCAGGAGATTGCCGGGGAAGGAAAGAGGAAGGCAGAAATATCGAGAACCACAATATGTCTACTATTTTCAAATGAACAAATAACCACAAACGACCAAAGGAGCATCCTCATTTGACAATCATAGATTTCACACTCTTCATAATATTGAAGATGAAGATGCGTTCAGCTCACCACACCACCTCCCACAATTTCCATGTTGAGGTTCAAGTGGTTGGATGATAATGTAAGGACGGCGATGAGACAATGAAGAAGCACAAATGAAATGATACCAGAGAGCAACACATACACAAGACAACACAAACCCAAAGTGTGCATATAACACTATCAACTCTACAGAAACTATAAGAAGACTCCTTTTTGTTCTTCAATTCAAACAATCCGATCCAAAAACCACATAGCTCCTACCAGGCCATTTCTTGGAATCGTCCGGCTGACTCCGCCCCAACTGCATAAGTGTGTTCCTCAATGGCCCAAACGCACTCCTAGACTCTGCCTCCCGCTCCTCAATCACCCTCAGCTTCGCCAACCTTACCCCCAACTCCCCAAACGAAAACTCACCCTCCCCGCTCTTCTCCTTCCCACCACCATCCGGCCTCAACATCCTCATCTTCTCACCCAACTCAGCATACCCATACTGCTTATACAATTCAATCCTCATCATCTCCCCTTCTCCTCCTCCCTCCACCTTCTCCTTCTCCTTACCGAATATCGACCCCCTCAAATCCCCCATCCTCATCACCCTATCACCACTATCACCACTATCCCCATCCGGCCTCAATCGCAACGTCTTTGTGTAATTCTCCAACGACAACAGGTTCTTCTCCCCCTTATCCCCACTCTTCCCCTTCTTCCCTAACCCTCTCAAACTGTTCCTGATCGCGTCAATCGACGTCATCGTCACCGAGGAAGTCGTTCTCCCTCCTTCTCCTCCACCACTCAACCATCCACTCCCCTTACTCTCTCCACTCTCACCACTTTCCTTCTTCGCTACCCCTAATCCTCTCAAGCTATTCCGAATCGCATCGATCGACGCCGAGGGCGTTGACCTCGTCGTCGTCCCGGTGCCTATTGGAACGCGGAAGCCGGAGAGGCTTTTGCGAATATCGGCGACCCAGACGTCGTTGTTTTGAGGAGGAGAGGGAATGTTGTTGTTGTTGGATTGGGGATTGGTGGTGGTTGTGGTGGAGTTTTTGAGGCGGGATTTGATGTCGCTGAGGAACGAGGAAGAGCGGGCAGGCGGTGGTGAGGGTGAGGTGGTGTCGATGGTGGTGGATGAGGGGGAGGAGTGGTTAGGGTTTTGAGAGGAGAAGAGGCGGGCGATGGTGTGGCGGTGATGGTGGTGGTGGTGATGGCGGCAGCGGAGGAGAGACGACGCCATTGATGAGTGGTGATTGAGTGAACCCTAGCGTGGGTAAGGAGAGGTGTCGTCAGTGGTTTCGGTTTAGTCGGCGGCCACTGGAGACAGCCATCCTCCATCCTTGTTCACGTCACTCCCTTAATTGAAACGTGAGTGAGTAATATTAATTTGATATTAACACATATAAATTTTGTTATTGAATCAAAATATTTTAATTAATTTAAAATAAAAAATATATAATTGATCTATAATAAGTCTCAATTCATTTTTTATTTTTTTGTCTAAATAAAACTGTAATATAAAACAGCCAAGTGACATTCATGTGAGTGAGTAACATTATCAAGTTTCTCTTAAAAAATATTCTCTTCGTTTCTGAATAAAGGAAGCATTTTGATCATACGTATCTGTCAATACAAACTTTGATTCGCCTCCAACACTATCAAACATCGTTCACAAAATTACTATGTACTTCAAACTTAGTTCAATAACGCAATATTATTGTGATGCTAAGATAACAACCGAAATTGATTAGTGTAAAAATCAAAGTGTTGAAACTATACTGGTCAGGAGGGACTAGGGACTATGAAGGAGAAAGGGAAAATAAGAGAGAAAAGGGTAAAGGGTTAAACCTCTCTGATCTACACCTCGCAGCACAGCTACATGCCATCGGCATTGCATGCTTTTGAGTAAGCGAGTTTACACAAGATCCACCATCAGGCACGACGGCAGATCTCAGCTAGCTAACAGGAGTCACAATAACAGATCACCAGCCAACACAGCCCCACGACTTAACAAACAGGAAATAAGAAGTACGACAACATCACAATCCAGCTTCTGTAGCAAACTCCTGATCCCATCAAGTAGCTCCCTTCCTCGAAGTCCAGCTGTCGTTAAGTCTCCTACAATAAGAATGCCTCTGAAACGAACAACATTCGTCGGCTACAAGCCTATTACTGAGTGATGGCAGCACCCAGAAACACAAACAGTAAACAAATAGAGCTCCTTGAGCACCTTATTCCAATCCATATTCATACCAGAACGATACCTGCGAAGAAAACAGCAAAATAAAACCTGCAAGGCAGCAAATCCTCAGCTCGCTGAATTCCGCATCTTCTGATCTTCTCCCGCATAGCAATGAAACGAAACCCACATTCCATTTTGGTACCCGCTGCACGAGCGCAAAGAAATGCAAAAGCAATCTTTCTGATCCTAATTCAACAAAGACATACATGAGCCTAAGCTGCCACAAAACAATCCAAAATGCAGAAGATCACCACACGAAACCAAAACTTCCATGGAAAGTCTTCCAACAGAGAAACAATGAATAAATCGCTTCCATGGAAAATCATCCAGTAAAGAGTCAAATAAATAAAGCATTTATGGTGTAAGATAATCTGACATATGCAACCTCAAAATTATAGTACATTGCTGAAGAATTTGATAAATCTTAGCATCAGTCACATGGGAACAAAAATTCAACTGAACTAAATAACTAAATAACTAAGTACTAGACCAACGGATTAGGCTGTTAAAATGAAGTTTGTTATGCCAAAGTTCCAAGTCATTCTGTCTTTCTTCCTGAACAAAAGAATGACCGTCTCGGTTTCTGCCCAACTTCTCAACTAACAAAGCTCGTAATCTTCTGGTGGCGAAATCATAACAAATAAGCTTTCCACGCCCAAGGTTACGGTACCGGAAAATCAACTTGCTTGCATCTGTTGTGATCCCGAGAGGAGAGATTCTGTTCAATTTCAAAGGCGATTGACGACATGCAACTTTTTGCAGCAAAGATTGAACCATGATGGCATGCTCCCGAACCCATGTCACTGAATCCAAGTCATTCATAATCCATAATTCGATTGGCATGTTATCATCATGGGTTCCATAGATCACAGGCAAAAAAACCAAATATAGCGATCCACGCATTCCAAACAAGAAGGTCCGTTTTCTCAATGTACACGATGGACTATTGAAGCACTTATTTGCTTTCACCTCCTCTTTTCGTAGATCAAATGACAAAAGATACAGTCCTTCAATGTTATCCTTTGCAACCATCCAATTGATTGCACCATTAATAAAAACGCCGCTTGTGTTTCCGATGGGTTTGTAGGTCTGAATTTCACGTACCTTCCAAGCCGCAAATGGTTTTGTTAATGACAATTGTCCCTGATCATGACTTTCACCGAGAGTGTGCCATATGATTGTCATATGTGACTCCGAAGGGTCGTATCTCATTCCAACGAGCTTGTATCTCTTGCTGCGGATGTTTGGATCCATAACATCAGCACCCAATGCCCAGGACACATAACACCGCCGGTTCTCACGAGAAAAATACGGGTTTGGAGGAAGCATGGCTGATGATCCCGTCATTGGGTTACATACGAAGCAACGTCTATAACTACCTAAAACGATAATCCCATCACAGCAACACATGACACGGACATCATCTCCCGAAAATCCACCAGGGATGTTTTGTAGCCCGAGGTTCAAGTCGTGGACACACATGGCAATAGCATAATCCTCATACTTAACATTCTTGAACTCGAACTCCAAGTAATGATAAGAATCACATCTTTTGCTTTGTATGTCATTTCGAAGACGTATAACTTTTCGTTCCAATAAGACACCTAAACAAGGTTTCGTCTTTTGGTCATGTAGCGCGAAATTATCAAGGGCGAAATTGCGGTCCTTGGTGATGAGATCAAACCAGTGTTTGCATACCAGCTTTAAGCGACCCAAGTCAACCGCAGGAACTTTGCTTAGAGTGTTGATCTGAATTTCTTCGGGCAAATAATTCCAAGGAAAAGTACGAGTGGCCGAATGCTTAGACAAATCCTTTGGCTCCATTGAACATTGAACGGACATTCTGAATGTTCAATAATGGTTTATTTATACGACAAATCTCGTTGACGTTGCAAAAGATAAATAAAACATATCCCAAATAATCATATCTTGGGTGTAATTTTTTTTTGGAGGATTTCGTTCTAAAATTAATGTAGAAAGGGATAAGATTCACGCCATATTTTTTTTATATAAATAAATCAATGGTAAAATTGATTTGAATTAACTAACTAGCAGAAAGACTTTTCCTGTATTTATATACACAATCAGCTCTTCTTCGAAGAGATAATCAATATCGTTTTTTGTCTAAACATAATAAATATTTAAGACTTGAAAAATCGTAAAAAAATGATAACCAAAAAAGGGAAAGATAAAAAGTTTCCTGTATGAGGAGATTACGTTATCAGAAAAATTTCTTTTTTCTTTTCTCCTTTTTGAAAAATGGAAAGATTTCTCTCCTTTTCTCTCTCTCTTTTCATATTGAAAGATTTGTCTTTCTTAATCAAATTGAATAGGAAAGATTTCCAATGATTTACTTACAATTTTAGATTAAAAGATTTTTGCACTCTCTTTCAAAAAGAAAACGGAAAAAAAATTATACTCCAAAAATTTCTCATGCAGTTTGAAGTATTGTACTAATAGCGAATTTTCAAAAATGATTTTTAGAAAAAAGTTCATAATGTTATTTGAAATTATATTTCACTGTCTTAAAATAACAATCGTACACTCCCAACCAATATTTCTTTGCAAAATTTGATAAAGGGAATTTTTAAAAAGAAACGTTGATACAAGCAAATCATCGTACATAATACGCATTTAGTTTTCGATTCAGATTTGATCCCAAAAATTGATTTGATCTCATCTCTCCACATGGGAGATTCAATTGACATTCCATCGAGATTTATTTCTGTTTTATAAAGGATATAAAATATCTTTCCAGTATTTGTTTTTCTTATTTTGAAAATAATGGATTATGACTCGGGATGTCACATTTTCGTATATGGGATAAATCTATTGATGTAAATAAATTATTGATGAGTTAATAGTATAAAATTGGGATAAATAACAGATTGAACGAGACGTATGGTGGAACGGCACGGGATATTTCACCCACCTCCACTCCCGCGCACTCTCCCTCACCTTTCACTCCATTCTTCCCACTCCCACCACCATTTGCCTTCCACCATCCCTATCTGCCACTCTCATCTGCCATCATTTACAACCAGCAGCCACCAACGTCGCCAGCCAGCTGCCGCCATCGCTGCCATCAATCTCACCATCATCACCGTCTTCACCTCATCACCATTTCATCACCGCCACCATCGTTTTCATCACCACGATGTCAACAAGACGAAGGACAGCAGCAGCAGCCGGAGGGGAGGATCAGCGCCAACAGTTCGATCAGAGGACATCAACGATCCATCCGTGTGATCGTGTGCATCGAGGATCATCGTTAATCGAGGTAATCTCACTCGTCCGATACACCTCTTTTATTCGTTCACACGATTCAAACACGTCCGTGCATGTGTGGGTTGTGTTTATGCTGTGTTTGATGTGTATACAATGGTTTGGATGTGTTGTGGTGTGAATTGAGGGATCCGCTATCGGACAGAGAGTTTTCCTACAGGTTCTAGACAGTGAACAGTCGCGTCCGCGACCATCCTGGGTGGCGGCCGCGATGAAGGAAAAATTAGGATTTGGCTGCACAGTATCGTCGCGTCCGCGACGGCCCCGAGTCACGCGGCCGCGATACGCCCAGTCGCGCCCGCGACGGCCTTCTGGTCAAGAAAATGATATTTCGTGCATCGAACCATAAACCTAAGTGCGTATTTGAGATATATAACCCATATGCATGAAAATATAACGTCAAACGTGCATGTACGATCACGTTTGACATGTGATGGGGTATTTGGGGTCGAAATGAACTAGAATGCACCCTTATAATGAATATATCCTCACGGGAAATAAATAAAAGCGACCACTAAATCATTAATAAAAAGGGAACGGGGGATGTGGAACATAGTTACACTGTTCATGTGAACTAATGAAAAGTAAATGAATAAGAAATATCGCCTTGTTGAATTGATAAAGACGGCATTGACATCCCTTGTGGATCCGTTGGATCGTTGGTCATTTTTCTAAAATTATTAAGAAGGTAGAACATGGTGTCCCTTCTTCGATCCATTACGATCATCTGTTTTTTTGAATAGCCTTGGTGGCTTGAGTTTGAGTCATTGCACTTCTGTATTATCCTCTGAGTCTTCGTCACGGGTGAGAACTAGCTAGGGAGCGATGGACATCCCCCATCCTCTTTGCATACATGCAGCGGCTTCTACGCCTTGTGGCGGGGCCACAGGTTGCTCTCTGTAGGGAGGCCCAAACTATCTCAATGTTGACAAATGATACCACATTGAATACGCACAAGAGGTGCAAGACGATGCACAGAGTAGGTAGGTACGAATATACCAAATCTATTGGGTAACTCGGCTGGCGATTGAGATATTATCTCTGTACTCCGAGTCGGTCATATCCTTAGAGTTGTCGCTGCTTTTGAGTCGAGTAATGAACCCTAAATTAATGCAAAAGAAAGGAATGACTCTTAAAAGCGATACAAAGCCATATAAAGCAATGAGAAACGATGTTGTGTGATATGACGCCCATATTTTCCTATATATATAAAAATATTTTAGGGACTTTTGACAGTCGCCATAGCCGTTAGCGAAAGTTTCCTGTAATTGGGATTCATACACCTGAGGTTGCTGAGCTTCAATAGCTCACGGTTATGTTTTTCAATTGCAGGTATGCCCCCAACAGCACCTGAAAGCTCTTAGTGTGAGCTTACATGCATATAGATGAATCCACGTACTTCGGATATTATGGCAGATCAGATGTCTATATTGTTTAAATGTAATAAACGATCTGTATAGTTTTCACTTTAATGTTGTAACTAAACAGGTGTTCGAAGTTGTAAGTTATGAATGCGGCTACTGTTTATAGTTTTCTTGACTTCTATACCTCTAAAACCCATTCGGTTTGTTCGGCCTTGTCACGGACTGGGTCCGTGACAGCATAACGTCCACTTGTCATCCGGCACGGAAAGTCGAGGGCATTATATTTTTCCGCTTTTCTTCTGTCTTTTTTGGTCCCAAATTATTACGAAGTACAAGATAGTTACCTTGTCCACGTTCCCGTTCTTGTCCATGACCATGGCCACGACCTCGGCTATGACCTTGGCTACGGCCTCGTCCTTATCCGCGCCTACGAGAAGAGTTAACATTACCTTCAGGGTATGTTACAAATGTTTCAGGCATGGGGATAAATCCACAGGGATGAATTTTATGTTGCTGTAACAACAATTCGTTATGTTGTTCAACAACAAGCAAGTATGCTATCAAATCGAAAAATTTCTTAAAACTCATCATGCGATATTATGCCTGTAATGTAATGTTTGATGCATGAAAAGTGGTATATATCTTTTCGAGCATATCTTCATCTGTTATCTTGTCACTGCATAATCTCAGTTTTGAAGTAATTCTGAATACCTCAGAATTATATTTTGAAATACTTTTGAAATCTTGCAACCTGAGATTTTACCATTCGTTTCGGACGATTGGTAGTATTACAGTTTGTGGTGGTCATATCTTATTTTTAAATTGTTCCATAATATTAGAGGTTCTTCTTTCTCTAAATATTCAGACTTTAGGTTTTCATGGAGATGATGGCGTAGAAAAATCAACGCTCTTGCTTTGTTCTGGTGAGACGTTTCATTTTCATCTTTTATGATATCACCAAGTCCTTTCGCGACAAGGTGCAACTTAGCCTCCAAAATCAACATCAAATAATTATTCCCTGATGTGTCAAGAGCAGCAATCTTCAGATTGATAAGCTTGGCATTTCTGAAAATATAATCATAATTAGTAGTATTACTAAATTTCTTAATGAGTATTATTTTTTTTATAGAAGATTTATCAAGTTAATGTAAAAGATAACTTTCTTCTATTTGATTAATTGTCATCATAGAATTGGTTCTAACAAGTACTGCATACGGTGATAAAATAACTAATTATAGATTTTTTTAAATACATAAATAGTATTTTTCAGACTACGTGAATAATATTTTTCAGACTACGTGAACAGTGCATTTTTTAAACTGTGAACGGTTCGTTTTCAGACTGTGAACAGTATTATGTGAACAGTACATGAACAGTACCAATAGTATATGAACAGTGTCCGACAGAGTGCATAAACAGTATAAAACGGAATTTTTATGTAATATATGAAATTGAAATATTTCATCTGAATTACCTCTATGGTAGATAAATGAGATCTGTGATGAACTTAGATTGAGCTTAACTCGTGTTGATAACGCGTTATAAAGTGATTAACAAATGTAATGCACAAATTCAAAGTAGTACACAACTGAACTCTTGTATTCGTTTTGCTTCTTTCAATCATAAAATTACATAGATATGTATCTTTTTTTATAGTGTGAGAACATTGTAAGGAATTTTATTTTGTGAATGGAATAACATGGTCATCCACTATATAATATTCAACGGGTAGTAACTAGTGTCATTTTCTTTCAGTTTATGTAAGAAAATCTCCATGCAGAATTTTTACTTGGCACATCACACTTCAATTATCAATATGTCACATATATGAAAACAATTCCATTCCGACAACACGACCATAAATTCATTTCGTTATTCCGACAACGAGAAAACATCACACGACAACACAAACACAACACTCTTTTCAACTAATAATACTCGACACATGGCAACAACAACAACCACCACCACCACCAATGCAGCAGCCGCCGCCGTTCTCCGTCACTCTCCGGCACGGTGGTCGGACCTCCATCACGACATTCTGACACAAATATTCCGATCCATATCACACGACCAACTCTTACGTCACACCTCGAGGGTGTGCAGGGCGTGGCGGTATGCATGCCGGGACGTCTTGTTCTGGAGCCACTCGGTTTCGGAGTTGATCATGTTCTTTCCTTTCGATGAGCTGCATGTGTCGAGGGAGTTGATCAGGAGTGTGGTTGAGGGGGACGCGGTGCATGGAGGGCCTCCGAGGTGGTGGTGTGAGTCGCGGAGGGGGGTGGTGATGTTTTCGGTGGTGGCGCGGTCGCCGGAGACTCATTGGGCTGATCTTGTTCGAGTCGTGGATGATTAGTTGCTAGAAGCTGATTAGTTGTTCAGTTTTGTTCTAAGGTTTGTACTGTAAAGAATGTAACAGACACATTAGAATAGTGGTTACAAGGAAACACTCACCCTGGATTTCAATTTAGTCACGCCAATCACGAAAATGTAAATATAGATATCTAAATTGGGCACGTATTTCTATCATGTTGGGAACCTTGGTCGCAATTCTAGTAATGCACGTAGTCGATGGACAATGAAGTGTTCCATCAGAATATATTGTTGGTCAGACGACATCAATATCGTGTCCAATGTTCAAACATCTTATACTTCTAATATACGCCATCAGTTTTATGTATATTGATCGAATGCTAGCTAATGATACCGATGATTGATGCACAAAATACATCAAATGAACTAAACCAAATATTGACCCATGTTCAACACATGTAACCCTAATTGACCCAAAATTATTGGTCCATCCAATTGCAACGATTCTTCTTCCAAGATTGCGATTTCTGCATGTTGATTAGTTATTCTGCACATCAATGATAAACTAATCATTCAGCTCTGCCAATGATCGCATCATCGACAGTGAATCAAAATGATTATGATTATGCCCAAAGCTTCACCTCACGGCCCATGTTGTTGGATTTTCTGTTTGTTGATGGGTACTCAAAAATGTAGAAATGGCCGGGATCTCGACAATGGGTTAGATCAGACGAGGTTGATGAGGTGAGGCCAATGATCTTTGCATTGTCGTTGGTCGGATTGGGAAAAGGGTTGGTTGCGATCGGTGTTGTAAGTATCGATGCTAGGAGTATGGCGTTGATCGGCACCATGAAAGTGTTAGGGTTGAGTTAACTTGAGTGTTAGGTGTTGATGGGTACGATGGGCATTGTGCTCAAGATTACTGTCGAGTTGCTTGCTACGGTGTTTGATTGTTGCATGGAAAGCTCGTATGTGAAAGTTGTGCACAGTGCATTGGGTTAGTCAGGGAGGGATTTGTTGGAAATCTTGCATTTTTTGTCATGAGTAATGGGAATTTGTTGGTTAAATTGATCATTATTGGGGATGGAAGGTAGAGTTCTTCGTGTCATATTGGGGTTATTGATCAGTTACGAAACAGTGGTGCTCAGTGGGTGATATCGATCTGTGCTGTTGGTCTTTCTTGCTCCATTTTGTGTTTTGGAGGAAATTAATTCTGAGTTTGGATTAAGCTTGAAGGAAAACTTCAGTCGCCCTGGCCTTGGTGTTAGTCTTGGTTTGATTTTGTTAAGCTTAACCCAGCATCAAGGCTACTTTGCTGATCTGATACGTGCTACTTTTTAAGGGAACTTAATGGCGAGAGGAGCATTGCAGTATTTAGTACAGAGTGCAATTGACAAGCCTTCATTGATTTGCTTGCGTCGGAATCCTTTTCCCTTAATGGCCAATCTATAGATGAATATGGTGTGTGATTGATCGGGTCATGCCCGGATGACTGCTAAACATGACTGTCTGTTGCTTGACTTCTAGATAATGATTTTACATTTGTGCTCCTCATGAAGAATATTGCTTGCTTTCTGCGTAGGGTTGCTTCGCGTGACTCGTTTGCTGATTAGTAATAAAAATCAAACACTTAGAGTTACTCGGAAATGCTATTTGATACAATCTGCAAAACCTTGTGGAAGCAGCTGAAGTTCTCCATCAAGCCCATAATCTTGTTGTCAAGAGCAGTAGGATTCAATTGTGGAGTCGTGTTTTTTTTATGTTCCGCATTACGAATTCCATTGTCCAAAAGGAATCATGGATTTCCTCATCTTCTTGGTTCTAATTTTCGTGTGTTGAGCTTAAATTAGCCCGTATCTTGTCTTTGGCATTTGGATTCATGACTGTTTTTTTTCTTTTGCAGGAAATGAAGTTAAAATGGCATGTGGACGTTTGTCGCCAGGGCTCGACATTTGCGGGCATGACCTGGCTGGAGTTGTGGAATGCAGTTGAGTTTCAGAGTTAGCCAAGAACACATGGTACCAATTTTTATTAATCTTGAATTAGAAATACTCCTGTCAATCTGTTTCATGCATGGTATTAGATATCAAAAATTTTATGATCGGAAATGTTTTGGAAGATCATAGATCTGTGCTTGGATTTGGGGCTGCTTGTTTTCCTCCTTATGCACGAGGGTATCATAGATTTTTTTTTTACATTTTTTTTGTAATTATTTATTTGTTATTGTTTTACTTTTAAATCTTTTTTTGCAGATTCTGGTTTGGATCTTACAGGAGATGGGCTCCTTGGATGGGAGGTGAGGATACTTCCAACCTTGTTGCATTAGGAAAGTGAGGTGTGCTATTCCATTCTCGTTCGTGCTCTCTCGTTGGAAATCCCATCCCCTGTTGTGTGGACTTACGTTATCTTTCACGCAATACTCACGTCACGGTCTCATGAATGATTAGTCAATAAGAGAAAGAGTTCCCGACTAAGAAAGTGCATCATGAAGTAGTGCTTAGTAGTCTTCTTAGAGATGGCCGGGAGGAGTTCTATGAGGAAGTGACAACTCAAGCACTTCCCTTGCCTAACACCATCATCGATCACGTAAACATCTCAATAAATTGTCTATTGCTGCGAAATATGAAACGCAGATTCTTCTAGTGTTGGTCTTTAACTTGATACTCGGTTTGATGCAGTGAAGAGTATAATCCTTTAGATTGAGTATATCCGCTTGATTGTTTCAATATGCAGTTTTATCATGAGGACCGCCCAAGTATCTATCTCGAGGATAACGGCCGTGAGTTTTCACAGACATCTTGGGTAAAAATTACGGAGCTTATCCGCCTTGTTCTGTGTCACTATGTTTTCGGTGTTTCTATGTTTTTTCCTCGTCGATCAATCAGATCCTTTCCACTGCATATAGTCACAAGATGATAGTGAAAGAACGATTCGATTTGGTCTACATTGATGTTTGCTCGTGAACTTGTTCCTCACTCTGCCCAATTTTTTTTGGCAGAGCAGTGTTTGCACGTGAATTCCATGTGGCATTCTAAACATTTAAGGTCCCGTTAGACCATACTTGTTTTTTAACTTTTACTGATAACCCAATCATCTCGATGTTCATGGTTCAAGTGACGATGCTTAATATGCTTAGGGGGTACGCACAAGCACAAGAAGAAGAAAAGGTCGAAGGGAAGAGACATCAGACATGGCGTAACTTTAATTTTATGAAATAAGTATGGCTTTCGAAAAGCAGTCAAAAAACCATATGAAGTCACTGGTAATGCACTTTGCTCCAGGAAAACATTACACTTTTCTGTGCATGGTAAGAAAGCAGATTCGCACTCAAAGCTCTATGAAACTCTCCTTGCATCTGGTTTGAAGAAGGGCTTAATGCACTCTCTTCGACACCGTCATAAACTTTTTTGGTGCGGCTGGTCGACTAGGGGATCGATCATGAAAACACACCGATCCGATGATTGATTAGTTAAATTATAAAGAATTATTACCTCCGTCCCATAATTCTTACAGTACATATGTATTTTACATTATTTTATATGCATGAATATAAGTCTCGTTTTCATATCAAATCAAGTCTGATCGTCCTGTAACATATATTAGGTTGAAAAATGTAACTTATATAATCATTGATGATTCATGATAAGTTTACAAAAAAATTATATTTGATCGTTATTGTACGCGTGTCAAATTTTACATCGACACGTGGTTACAGTCAATCTATTGCAACAATTGTGGGATGGAAAGAGTATATCATTTTATCGAAAAAAATTAAAAGAGTAGAATAGACGGTGTCGTGACTGGAACAGGATCTATGCTCCCTCTTGCCACGGATTAAGTAAACAAGAAGGTTTGAAAGCTTTATGGTGACTAATCAATGCCGCATCTACACTAAGAAAAAGTGTTAAGATTTGGTGACCAGCACATTGACTTTTTGCCATTAAAGCTTTGATTTGGTGGGATTAGTATATAAAAACTTTATGCTTAAGCGGATTACATTATCCAATTAAGTCTAGATCGAATGAGATTCAACTTAAAAAGAAAACACTATATGAAAGCGTATATGAAAGCGTAACAAGATTGTGTTGATATATGAAAGCGTATGGTCAAATGTTTTTCACTTCCTTTGAAATGTCTTCACTTTCACTTCTTAGCGCAATAATTATTGGAGGGAAAATGTGGTCACCAAAAGATCCTACAAAACAAACCGACCACAATCCTCCTCTTTAGTCACCTTGAAGCTTCACCCACGACTACCCATTCAACTCTCCAAAGTCCTCTTTGCTCAAACACCCTTTCTTTCTCAACTCCACATACACCCCTACAAGATCCCAATCAATAAGAGAAACAGAAAACCAATAACAGAAACGGAGAACGAGAACGTGAGTGCCCAATGGACTGGTTCTCATGGCTATCGAAAACAGGACTCGATCCCTCACTAGTCTACGAATATGGCTTAACATTTGCCCACAATGAGCTTGTACAGGATGACATACCATACTTCACGCATGAGTTCCTCCAAAGCATGGGGATCACTATAGCCAAACACAGGCTAGAGATCCTCAAGCTAGCCAAGAGGGACAA
>JAOVYX010015447.1:0-27847 GCA_035668315.1 Drosera spatulata | reverse complement strand
ACGGTTCCATTCAAGGAGAAGAAACTAACATTTTTTCCTTATATGTTCGCAGATGTCGTCATCCGATGATTCCAGGGGTAGACGTAGTACTTCGCGTGGACGATCAAGCGGATGCGGCACTAGTTCAGGGGATCGACGTTCTGGCAGGAGCATCTCTCGGAGCTTTGAGAGTACGATGCCATCTCACATTCCTGCGATGGAGGAAGAGCCCTAGCATGATCAGTTCGACATCATGGCCGATGTACAGCACGGTCATGGGCAGTTTGCCCCGGCATTGCCTCCGGATGAGCCCTCTCCTCGTGCTTCTACATCAGCACGGTCATCGTCATCCCGTGGCAGTAGAGCTAGACTGCCGGACATCGATCCTTGCACGCCATTACATCCAGATACACACTGATAAGATATTTACCTTATCTTTCCCATTTGGATTCTCCTATATACATTTTATCTTCGATTACTAGAAGTATTTATCAAATACTTATGCGTATTTGGCACTATATAATGTAGGTTTTATCACAGTGACGTAGTCAGGACAGTCACTGCATCATTCACGACCTTCTATGAGGAGTTGTGGACTACCTATTCAGAGGTTCCACTATATGCATGTGATCGCAAGTTCGGTTGGTTCTCGGTACGAGCCCGAAACCCTTTTTTTATATTATCTCTAATTTTATTTCGATATATATAAATGTACTATAGAAATTAATATGTTCTATTGTTTCTTTCAGGCGCAGTATACCTGGGATCCTTCACTCGATGCACGGGTACGCGCTTGATGGGAGGCGACGTTGAAACGTCATTTCCCATACATCTTCTACAAGGCTCGAATCGCTATCATTGAGGGGCGACTCGACAACGTACAGTGGATGCCCTTTGAGCTTCAGATGGAGCTCTTGGAGCGACAGTGCGCGAGTGAGGATTTCAAGACAAAATCCAACATCGCCTAACAGAACCGGGCGAAGGGGATCATGACACACACTCAGGGTAGTGTGTCCTCTGTCGCCATCGGGAAGAGGATGGTACTTTTTCGTGTTTTCTTTTTCATTCGATACATTTAAGATTTATACGTGTTTTATCATTTCATTTAAAAAATTTTATATAAGAATCATTTAAGTTTCTTTAACTCATTGATTTGAATAAATTGTTTCAGCAGACGGCCTTGAAACGAAAGGTCATGGGCTCTGAGATTTTAAAAAATTGATAATGACATTTAGCGACGGAATCCGTCGTTAAGTTTTTCAAATTGACAATGACATTTAGCGACGGAATCCGTTGCTAAGTTTGCAAGTATGGAAAAAAAATTAACGACGGAAAAAGTCAATCCGTCGCTATATATTTGGTTTAGCGACAAATCCGTCGTAAATTTTTGGTTTAGCGACCACGTTAATAGCGACAGATTATTTCCATCGCTAATCTGTCGCTAAACATTCTTAGCGACGGATTTTGGCTTTTTGCGATGGATATTTTCCGTCGCAAAATGGCCCTTTTTTATAGTGTGTATCAAAACTTGAAACATATAAGATATGATATTTCAATGTTTATGGTAGACCCATCGAGTGTTATAACGCATATAATAGTAAAATTAAACTTAAAATATTTTATTTTACTAAGTTTAGCGACGGATTTGCGACAGATTTGACCTGTAGCTAATTGACAATCTCCTTGTAATGTCTAAAGAAAAAGACTGATACGTGATATATATATATATGATAAAAAAAAACTTACAAAAGTTTATAAATACACGATTTATCTCGTCCTCGACCACGGCCTTCATCACGTGTACCACCGCTGTCAGCACTAGCTGAACCCGATCCCATAGTTTTCGTACTGACATTTGCACCAAACGAATAACATTTGTATACAAATGAAAAAATAATTTCTAATCATGACCTACGCATGAAAAATTTTCCTAATAATAAAAAATGGAAAAAAAATTCTAAAAACAAATTCATCATATCAACCAATAATCAACGCAAATTCAACAACAAACCAAATAATCAAATTAATCATATAGATTAAATTAATTCATCGAATTAGAGATTAGGTTTAGAAAAATTATACACTCAACGGTGGCAGTGGTTGGTGACGATGGGTGATAGTAAGGATGGTGTCGGCTTTGGCTCGCGGTGGCGGTGACAATGGGTGCTGACCATGGATTTCGCTCGCAGTGGCGGTGGTGATGGCGGTGGCTGTGACGGTGACGGTGGTGGTGGGTGTTGGTGGGGGTGATGTCGGCTTCGGGTCGCAATGGCGGTGGCAGTGGATGATGGTGCGACGATTTCGTGAAAGGAGGTCGATGGGGAAATGAGAAAAAGGAGATTTGTAGTTGTGGTATAATACACATTTTACGACCGATTAGGTCACTACATGATATTTGCGACCGTTTTGGTCTCTAAGTGATATTTGCGACCATTTTCAAAAAATCAGTCACTAAATTATTTAGCGATCGAAATTTAAAAACGGTTGCAAAAAGGCAAATTTTTTTTGTAGTGGTCATCGTAATTTATTTGAGACGGAAAAAATATAAATTTATAATTTTATAAAACTTAAATAAAGAAATAAAACAAAAGGTATCATCAACGCGGTTAAATTTCAATAATAACAATAGTCCTCCAGCTTTATAATCGATTTTGACAAAACGTCCTAAGCTGAGTTACATCCTATCAAATCAGCTATATAACAGAACAAAACAATAAGCAATACAAGCCAATCATATATGACTAAGTTAAGAATTAAAATATAATAATCCATCATCTTGAACTCACATCATTAAATCTTAATTATCATATATAACTTTGTATAAGATATATCACATCAAACCCGTTATATAACCATACTACTCCCTCTCCTTATCCAAAAAAATAAAAAAATAAAAAAATAGCATTTTTTCTGTAACAATTTAATCAAAATATTTTGATCCGTCATAAAAATTTATGTATATATTGAATTAAATAAATAATGATATTTTTATCATTGTGCGTATACGTCACAGAGGGATGAGAAAGAGAAAAAAAAAATTGATGATGAGATTAGTTGATGTGATATGAAATAGGATTTTTGAATAGTTTTATATGGAAAAAAAAAATTCAAATATAAAAACGATTCTTTTATGACTCAAATAGAAAAATATGTTAATTAATTTGGGAAGGATGATGTCTCTTTTAATAAATATAGAACATCACTAGCTCTTACCTTCTGAAGAGGAGAAAGAACGATCTTCTATAACATCCACATTACTTGGACATCCTTAACCTTTGGCAATTGAGATAATCGTTTCTTTTTTATTATTCTCTCCATCACATATTATAAATCGTATTTTTTATTTGAATCGTCTTAAAATATAATCACTATATCATATTTAATAATCTTTTCACATAAAAGATACTAAAATAAATCATCATCTGTTACAGTACACCCATCACCTTTTCATCCTTCTCTTTCTTAAACTCTAATATTACTAAAAAAATATTATTTTTTCATCAGATCCTATAAAAATTCAATATATATATATATATATATATATATATAAATTCACATATCGGATTAAACTGTTCATTATATTATAAGACAAAAGGAGAATATTTTATCAATTGATTGATAATATATGTTGCTCAAAATAATTAAAAGACCAATAACTAAAACAAAAAGCAGTAACAAAAGACAGAAAAACGCTCCACAAAATAATGACTTTTTATAAAGAAGATCTTGAATAGTGTTCAAATGAAACATAAAACAAAAACACAAAATCTTTATTATGGGATGAAAGAAATATTGAATATCATGACAAACTCATAGAGACTAGCGTTGTGTTTATTATGGGATGAAAGAAATATTGAATATCATGATAATATTATATGTTTTTAGGGATTAATGAATGATGAAGATTTAAAAAAAAATTAATTTTTAAAAAATCTTTATCGTTTGATATGTCTTAATAACACATAACTTGTATATTGTCGATAATAAACTTCTTTTTCCCCTGATATTAATTGTAAAAGGTTTTTCAGGTTGCTAGCTGAAGTAGCTGATGTGCTTTGTGCAAATTGGTCGCCGAATTAAACGAACCTACTGTCATTTCGTCTATTAAAATTTGAACAATATTAAAATAAAAAATGTAAAAGAGAGTTGAAATACGCGCCCACCCCTAATAAATGTTGCCTTCAAATTTGACCGTAGCCTTATAAATTCAACAAAATTGATTAGTTTTCATCTCTTAAAGAAAATGAATATTCAATGAACAGAGATATTAAGGAAAAAAGTAGGGAAAAAAAATATATCCTACATAAATCTCGTCAAATATATAAAATGAAAGAGGACATCTCTTCATAAAAGAATGATATACGCAGATCACCCTTTACCTCATGTTTAGACGGAGAGTGATTTATTACTAAGCCAACTTCACTTGATAGAAATAAAAATAATGATAATAATAAATTAAATTATAAACATTATCAAAAATCTAAAAGCACGTGTATTTTTTAAATTTAAAAGTTGAATAAAGAAAATAAAAGTATGGTCCAACGGTGTTTTTGTCTGAGCTATGCCCGACAAAGCAATTTATTTTGCTTGACTTAGTACAGTATATATTTTTCCGCACCCCGCTTTCCTCGTATAATTATAGAGGTGAATGTTAAAGAGCATTCACTTGTGCAGGATTTCAATATATGTAGGCTATATGTATTACTTGTTACTAATAATTAATCAATATGCTTTCATCGTGTATAAAAAGTGGTAGAAGGAACTTTTTAATCTGGGACGAGCGGTAGAAGACTGTCGTTAAGAAGAGATTGACATATTTTTCGTTGTTATAATTCAACTGAACCCTTTATTATCAATAAAATTTAAAGAAAAAGTCGTTGACCTTCCCGCAATATGCTCTCATCGTGTACACACAATTTTTCCTGTCCGGTCTAAAGTTAGTGATCAAAGAACTTTGTAGTACGCCGACTATAACGTGTCTTTGTGACGAAAGTTCACTTGACAGTCTCATATTCCGGATCTGATCACCCGAAAAGAATGTAAGGTTTTTATGAGAACCCCAAATATAAAGGAAGATATTGTGAATGGATGAAGATTGGACCATATATGCGTTAACTAATCAGTCAAAATGGGTAGGGTTTGACACAAGTTTACACATGATATAACATAGGTCATAATTGCTGTTGCAACTTGGACTTTTTATCAACGGTCAAATGTACTTAAATTCTTTTCACCAGAGGTGTCATAATTTGTTTAATGATGTTTTATGATCTAGCTAATGTCAACTTGATTTTTCTCAAGAAAATAAGAGGCCGAGCTGTTGCATGCAGTCAACACGTTTACAGCTCCATTAACCAGGTTTTAAAAACAAATTGCTTTCTCCATTTTATAAAAAATATAATATTTTTTTAATATTATTTAATATGTATTTAAATAAATTTTGTTATTTGTTTTAACGACGTAAAAAAATTATATCAATTGTCCAGAGTTGAAGCACATAACTTAAAATATCATCAATGTTCCACGATAATTTTACAAAAAAGAATGTTTGATCGTCCCATAACGCAAATCAAAATTTATCTTGATAAATTACCAAATCAAACTGTTATATTTATTTTGAGATGATAAAAAAAAATAAAAATCTTTTATCAGTTTTAACATAATGACACCCAGCTCCTATTACAGTCGATGCTTCTGAATAAGCTACACCATCTGTCCCAACAATGAAAAATTGTTTTCCTCTATAGTTGCTTACACATGCTTCTGCAGAAAGACAACGAACAATTATTTTCATATTTACAATATGCGTGGTATTGTATTTTTATAATTTTAAAACCACGCATTTATAAATGGACTGCAATTTGTTGGCTCATCAACTTTAGCCTCATGTTTTCCTTTTTGCAATCATCAAATAGTGGGTAATAGCATTTGTCTAGCTAATTGGGGTTTAACAAATTGATTAATTGTTTGGTTAACTCAATTCAAGCGTTGGGCTGACTAGCTACTTAGCTAAGGAGATTATTATTAGAAGGGATTATAGTACATACCTGGCTGAAGCTTGGTTAGCCACGAATAATATGAAACGAATTAAAAGAGAAAACCAAGATGATCTGCTGATGAACTAGATGATGTATTATTTAACGAATCCTGCCAAATGAAACAGCTCTACTACTCGTTTACCTTAAGAAATTAATGAATTAGCTTGTTAATTTCATTACCATATTACGTCTTATTATTTTCCTTGTCCATCCTTCACAATCTAAAAATAAACATTTTATAAAATAAAATGGTTTTTTAGATCCTGTCAATTGTAAGGACCCACATGGAGTAAAACACATCCAATATCTGTTTTATTCATTAAAAAAAACTCAAATTTAAAATCTGTTAAAGAGGAATCCAACCTGTCATCCATTTGACCAACAAATGTTGTTAGATTTTTAACTCCTTTTTACGAAAGGAACAAGCACACTCCGATGGTTGGTTTTACAAAGTTGAAAAATTATTTAGTCTGTGACTCTCTAAGTAACGACTTTTAGTGTGATTATGTCCATTGTGTCATGACTCGGCACATCGACATATATTGTACCAATTGACGCACACACGTATGACATATATGATGTGTAGTTTGGTCCATGCATGATCTAGATTATTCACCTTGTTATAGTTGTAACAATTCCGTGAAGATTTGATACAATGAGTGGAAGCTTCGATCTCTTATGAATTCTATAATTAGTTATGTAAAATTGATAAATTACTTCCTTCTCAACAATCTATTTAGGTCATCTCGCAAAAAAAAAAAAATGCAACATTTTCGTTTTTTAAACTTGTCCCGGTAAAAAGTTTCAAATTATCCTTCCCAATCAAATCTGATGTTGACATTGCTAAGTTGCTTGGTTCCTAGTCAAACTTATATTTAGTATTCTAAACAAATCAATTTATAGATAACATTGCTTTTTCCGATAACTTTTCAACACATCATACCCTAATCAAAACCTTATAGATATTTCAAGCAAAAAGAGGCTCCAAACGTAGGCTATGTTTGTTGGAACGAAGCTTTACTTGAAGCATACGATCGAAATAGATGCAAACCCAAAAAGCGACATAACAAGCAGCGGGAACCTATCCGAACAAATCCAATCAAACCCGACTACCGCCTTTTATTCGAGATATGTACCATTTTGCTTGGTTGAAGACGAAAGCGGCGAGGACTTGCAAGCTCATATTCACACCATATATGATATACCTAATCTCTAATGTTGTTCTCACTTAGTCCTAACTCATAAATTTGGTAACCTTGAAGGTTCACTTTAAGTTTTCCCTAGCAAGTAAACACATATATAACCAAGTAACTAGTGTACTAGTAGGCCATCAATTATTGTTGCAATGTGGTGACCACTAAGAGGAAGCAAATTCAATGGTTCCAAAATGGGATTTGATCTGACTAGGAGTACGTTCATTGAACAATCATTTAGGGCATGGAATCATTAATTAATTTTTAATTAATTTGGCTTTGTGTATAGCTTTGGCTACCTAATTAGATTCTGATTAAGCATAGGATGGGAATATACATCTTCCAAGCAAAAGAGAACATAATCAAGGTATTTTTGGTCGTTGGGGTGCAAAAATCAAATGCCAAACTGTCAACTCGAAGTCCGAGGATCGAATCCTGATAAGTAATTACTGAAGATAAACTAACATTGACTAGACGTCGAGTTGACATGCCACTCCAAATGATCATTTTTATTTACAGATTATTGGGTACGCTCGGATCCTCCTTCAGATTAACGATCCATAAGTTCAATATGCAATTTAGAGTACTGAAAAGATGTGAACAGATCACTTATCTCAAAGTTACTTTTGTTTGAAGGGTTAGCTTGGACCAAGGAGGTGCGAAAAATGGTTCGTCGACTGCCCCAGTTGAAAATGGTCCAATATGGGCTACGTGTCCCGCCTAAGGATATAATAATTCTGACTCTTTACCGGGCCCATGGACCTTTTGCCAATTCGATTCGGCCCAAAACGTGATTTATCGGGCTGTCCAAAATGTAACCCATGAACTAGAAACCTTTGATCATGCTAATTTCGACAAATGTATTGAAGTACGCTATCAAACATCAAGAATGATTTATATTTAAAAAAATCATTTTGATGACAAATAATTCTTTCTTTCAGGTTTTAAATTTGATATCTCATGAGAACATAAGGTAATAGTCTCGATTAACGATTTTCTAAGGACAAAAAAAAATTAGGAATCAGTCATCCTACACTCGGTTTAAAGACGATGGTGTTTTTATAGAAGTAAGTAAAAAGTTCCAGACATCCTCGTAATGTTTCCTCGCTGTTCTTGCTACTTTGAAACTTATTATAAAGTTCCATAACAATCATGATCAAGAAAACACGTCCAATAACTGCCAAAACTATTCCTTTCAAACTTTTGAGAGTGACTGCTCTAATACAAGTGTGCATTCTTTGATAGCTACATCAACCATATCTCATACTATACCATCTCAATTCGATAGGTTACCAAGGCAGCGATAAAAGATAGTTAAAAAGAACTACGATAAAGATGCTTGATCTGACGTCAATCGTCAAATGCTTCTCGACACTCAAAGGTATCGGAAGTTTAAGCTGAAACGATCGCACCGCATTGTAGTGATTTAGATCAAGATTTCCTGAAACAACAAGACTGGACCAACCTCTCTTTTATGATACTCTAGTCGCTAAAACAGCGAAGAGCTGATACCAAATACAAGTAAAAAGAAGATACAATCAGTACCACAAGCTTCTCCTGCCTTGAACTTGCCCTGTTTTGATTCCCTTAAATTTTGACACAAGCTCATCGTAATCTGGAAGCCTCGGGTGAACAAATCGTAAGTGTGAATCACAACTAGCACACGCACAACTTACAGCATTGTTGCCTCGTCCTTCTATCATATTTGTCGAATGGGGAGATAACTGAGTTGGTGTCTTGGTTTTGATGTCGTCTAGGTACACAATCTCGTTCACTCGAATCTCTTCATCCGTGCTCTCCATTGATGTTCTTGCTGATAGAAGCTCATGATAAAATTTCATGATTATGGGCCATTTCTTTGTCGTGCTAGCTCTCGTCAGAGGATGAACAAGAGTAAAAGGGCTGAATGCGCCATTGTCGTCTGATCTATCATCAGCGCCGTTTTTGCTAGTTGCTTGAACTGCAAAATCAAAAAACTTCTCGTCTTGCCCGAATTCAATGTCTCTTTCATCGGGAGTAGCATCAGCATGGAAGATCAAAACATAAGCGTCAATGTTAGAGTAAAACTTTCTTACAAAATCATTCACAGAAAGCACTATTCGTGATATATATGCGTTCTCACTAAACTGTGTATTTCAACCAAAAGCATTGGCGAATGACAACGAAATACTTTCTAAAAGATGCGTTTATAGTGCAGTCGTCTAAAACCGACTTTTGTATAGTAGCATTGGAGTATCTACCTGGTATGGAGAGCCAATAGCAACAGCGTGCTCTTTAGCTATCTCGTTGATCACAGAAACCTTTGAATCCTGGGAAATTGGCTTCGTTGTTAGCGCTTGCTTCAGTTGATTGCTAACAAGATTCCCGAATTGTAAATTGACATTGTTCGACTCGAATTCCTTGCCATACCGATCTTTGAATAGGTATCTTAGCTTGTTTATCTCCGGAAGTTCACCACATCTTGAGGCCGCGAATGCAAGACTTGAAAGTGCTGTATTTACGTCACTTGGCAAGTCACGGATGCAACTGAAAAGCAAAGATCTCAATTTAAGTATTGGTGTAGATGTCGATTTTTGCTAATATCATTCCGGAATCTTTGTAATTTGTGATTATTACCTGTACTCAACGATACAATGAAAATTCTCGATGATGCATTGGCAACAATTGTCAATCTCCTTATATGCAGATTGCCGGTTTTGGTCCTTGAATAGTTGCTCCACCTGAATAGCGTAAACCAATCTAATCAGTTACTTCTTGTGCAACCTATTAAATTACTCATAACCGAAATAGGGGCAACGCGTCAACGACAAAACAATAAAAGGATTTTAATAGGTCATGGATGGACTAGTCTACAAAAAACATGCAGTATTAACTTAATGAACATATACGCACTATAAGATCGTTGCGTCAACCAGGATTCAAACTCTAATCAATAGTTACGTCAACCATGATAATTTCCAAATCATCCCAACAAGGTATAGATGGATAATGCAAGATTGCCTATTAAGGAATAAGTGTCATTCCACATATATTTGTGTTCTTATATTCTGCAAAAACTAACATGAACAGAGTGAAATAGGACATGTTCGAGCATACACACCCTGCACAATGCTTGACGCAGCTGTCCAAGCTTAAGGAGAGAAACGATAACTTCACGAGAGTGACAGATCATAGACTCTTGCCTCGCTTGCATCATCTTGAGCCGATGACGAGCATACTGTATCAGCTTCTTGCTGAAGAAAGAACAATAAGAAATTGTTCAATATCGTAACACAACTCATTCAGAAATCAAATAAAAGCAGTTTCAAAGAAAACTTCGATCATCATAAACTATATCTTAAACAAAACGTACCATTGGCTCGCCTTCTTCCAACCAGGCGTCGAGCATCCAAACACCATGACGAAAAGTTGAAAGGCCATGATGATTCTCGTAATTCAAAATTTCACTTTCTTAGTTGTATGAATCTCTTTGGAAAAAGAGTACAGTGTACAATGGGAATATGAGTAAGACTAAGCCTGGCTAATCATCTTTATTATGTAAGAAACATAACAAAAATAGTAAGAAATATATCTTTTATCAACGATCATAACTGTATGAAATTCGTTTCTTCTTGTGTCAAGCTAACTTGATAATTTTCCCTGTATAGATATCATATCTTATTGTGAATTTAATCTTTTACCTTTTGGAACAAAAACTATCTGATCCAAATTTGCTATTCTATCTTTATGTTGATTTTTACCTGCTTTATTGGTCAACGGTACTAATCTTTTGTTAATTAGTGTCAATAGCTCCTATTGACAAGATCAGATGCATCTGTTAGCTATAATAATCTTTGATAAGTTTCCTCGATATATGGTCTCAAATTTTATGATTACGAAAACTGACCTTTGATTTTATCACTATGTTCTATGTTCTGTGCATTTTCACGGAGAAAAAAAGGGAAAAAAATATATTTCTATTTTCTTCGTTTCATAGTAAATATAACACTTGTTTTTTTTATGTTTGATAATAACTATAATATTACCTTATTTGAAAACTTTTTTCTTAAAAAATATTAAAATATATCTAATTTTTATTTTATATCATATCAACTCACCCTATTATCATTTCTACTCCCATTCGTTTTCTCTCTCCATACTCTCACACAATCAAAAGGGTAATTTAATTTTTATATACAAAAATCAACACATATATAAATTCTTATAAAAAATCAACCATGTTTTATTTTTTGGAAAAAATATTCAGTGTTTTATTGTAATTTGCTTCGTCTCCATTATTACTAAAGTATTATCATTCTGCGACCACCGTGTTGTGAAAGAACATAATTTATAATACAATTAATATTTCATAATGAATTTGTATAAAACAAAGTTTAATAATCCAGCAATACCGATTGAAATTTACGTCGATAAATGTTTGGTCAATGTAACCACAAAAAAAAAACCTTCAGAATTATTGTTTTGAAAGTATTAATGAATAACGCAAATATGTTGATGCCTAAGGGTTTGTGTGAAATTAATGAGATGATGATGCAAAAGTTTGCTTGGAAGTTTATGCAATATACTTTTATTTATGTAGACTTACACAATATGCTTAATGTTGAATTTCAATGTTTGACGATCTAACTAAACACTTACATGCACAGAAACAGATCAAACGAGAAAGGGTGTGCAATAATAAACTAGGGTTTGCGAGGGAATTGAATTTCAATGTTGATATGATCATCATCAATTTCATCCATTCATCAATGGCGTCCCAGTTGCACGTGCAAGATGCAGAGGCCGAGGCGAAACCGAGCCTTATCTGTCGAAAGTAGTGTATATCGAAGGAGGAATCAAGGTGAATTGCGACGCTTCTCGAGATACCGCCGATGCGTTGGATTCCGTTAGCAAATAGTTCGGCGAAGAACTTGTGTTACTAAAAGAACGCATCTATGAGGGAAGAGACGATGAGGACAACAACAACGAGTGGGGCGATCAAGATCTCCCTCGCCGCTGTGAGTATATATCTCGTCCAGTCAAGACTCTGTCCATAACGAAGCACTTGGGAGTATTCACATTAGGGTTGTAGTTTTGTTACATTGTGGCTAAAAAAAGGCTGAACAGACCGTATAGAGTGTTATCAACACTCTTTGATTAAAGAAAGTTTGTTATCGTCAAGTCAATCATTTTTGACATTATAATTGATGGACGATTCTCGATATCTTATTCGATGAACCTTGGCTTACAGAGGTATCTCGCGTAGTATAGTTTCTGATGTGGTTTTACTTGTGATTGTATTAGTGTTTTGATGCTCACCAAGTCGTTCCAGCTTTACAGGATATTATAACCTTTTTGAGGACGACACTTGATCTGCTATCGATTAGTACAATGAGGAGAATGTATATGTTTCCTACTCCCAAATTTCCTGCCTAAATGGTTCATGCCTTGTTCTTCCTTGACTGATAAATGGTTTCAATCTATCTAGGAACCGAAGCTGGAGTTTGTGAAGGTCGTCAAGGTGTATGAGCACTTGTGTTCACGTCCAATTGATTATATAACTCTCCTCGCCAAGGAGAAGGATGCTGGTGATCACGACACCACCAATACGTATCAGGCAAAAGTACGGAGAGGAGACCTCTTGGCTTTTAGGGTTGCTCCAGAAAAGTCACACGATCGGACCAGGCTATCAGAGACCAGAAGAACTTCATCGTTTTCCATTGTATGATGAGAGATTGTTTATTGGATCTACATGTAAACAGGATTCAATTGGAATCAGCTTACTTAATCGAGCAGAAAATTAGGTGAGAATATAGTTAAAGCAGAATACTATTGAGCCAAAAGGGTTCGAATCCTGTTTCTGTTGCATAGTTAAATCTGTAGCTTTCTTAGTTAAATTTCACCGTGCAAGACTAGAAAAGAGGTTTAACTCAGCTCGACTTTCCTCATGGGTAACATCCCAATTCCCATAAGCACTGAAGACAGAATTAGAACTAACATTGATTAGACTCATACGAAGCAGAATATCGAGTCAAAACTAAGATCCAGTAACTTCTTAGACAGTAGTCTAATCTGTTAATCTCGAACAGATCTCGTACCAAACTGAAGATCGAATCAGAACGAACATTGATTAATCAAGCTCATAACCTCCCCCACTTGAGAAGCTTTTGGCCTCGAGCAAAACCCCTACTTTTTCAAACCTAAAACTCTACGTATTTGACATTAACTCATAAAACTCAAGCTTACCAATCAGTATACAGCTCGTGACAAAATGAACAAGCCGCCAACAAAGGCACACAATATTTGATACTAGAATTATGTTACCTTTATAATAGCCGATTGGCAAGCAGCAAGAGAGTTTAACAAGCGTCTGCCAAGCAAACTACTGAATATATAATCCAACTAGCAAAGCTCCATGAAACAGAAGCTAACCATTAAATTTACAATATTACATCATGTAAAATACCATAATGCCTCCAGAAGATAAAACCTTAGCCGTGTCTCTTTCAACTCCCCTACAAGGACGCAGAATTCCAAGTCAGGTTTTTCAATTGGAAGAAAAAACTGCATCGACTTAGCTTTGCATGACTTTCCAACAAACATAGGTCAGATGAGAAAACAAGATCGATGTATAACAAGGAAACAAAAAGAGTATGCTCGTCAATCTGTGTAACAAGAACAAGACTTCTAGAACCTAACTAAGGACTAACATGAGATCTTCATAAGAACACAATACAAGAGCTAAATAAGGTGTTACCGAAAGACCAGGTTACAATAGCAATGACCTAAATCACCATCTTCATAGGGAAAAGAAAATGACTAGAACTAGTGGTTGATGTACCGCCCTATTGCATTCTATTTCAGCTCCTAAACTCTCCAACAAGAGAAAAAAGAAAGGAAAAGAAAAAAGAAAAGAAAAAGAAAAGGCTCACAACACTTATGTAAGGGATTCTGGAATGAAATACAATAAGCAAGCATGGTCATCCAACATTAGTCACTTGAACTTCTCAGCGCTGAAAGTAAACTTTGCATTGTCCAGCTAGAACAGATATTGGCTCTTGGAGAAAAAACAAAATCTTGCTCCACGTTTTAATGTGTTCCGCAGAATTGATGGAGTCACCTAGTGTTTGCCCGAGATGACATCATAATTCAAGTTGCCAAATAGGGACTCTAATATAAAGTTAAAGCTTCAAAGGTACTTACGCCTTGAGTACAAGGCTATAAGTTTCTCTAAATGGACCCAACCCAGCTTATATATTGCTCTAATAACAATCTTCCATTGAACAATGGGAAAACTTTTCAGATGATTACATGACTTTCTTTAATCTACACACGAAGAAAAATCAATGAACTTCTTCCAACCTTCTCTCTATCTCATGAACACCTGAAGTTCCACCACATCCAAGGGGCGTGATTTAGACGGATCACGGCGGGACACAACTTTAATCAAGTAAGTTGATAATGCACCTACTTACGTGATCTTTCAAAAGAATGCAATAGGAGCCTATAAGTTGACAGGAATCTCATATGAACATAAACCATCAAATTTATACAGCAAAGATGGGAAGAAGCCAAGGGACATTAGCAATAGTCTTCGAAGCTGGAAGCACGCGCTGGATCAGATGGATCTAACAAGTAGAAACACACTAGAACAAATTGTTGGTGACTTTACCTCAGTCCGAGGACTCAGATAATTTTTCAGGAACAAGCATGACCTCTCTGTTCTCAATCTTTGCCTCATACTTCCTGGTCGTGTTGCTATCATCAACAGTTGTCTCCTTGGCCTCCAGAATATTATGATTGGTTGAGCCTGTGCGCTGAATCACTTTCACGACCTTTACAAATTCCAGCTTTGGTTCCTGAAAAAAGGAATTTTTTCAGAGGAAAAACATAGTACGAGAAAATCTAGTAGACAAGACAACTACAAGTATTTGGTGAGCAAAGGGATATACATTCCTGACATTGTGCTTATTGATGGCACGCAGAGCATCATCCACGAACAGTTCATAATCTTCCTGTAAAGCTGGCCGCCGTTCTCCATTTGAGTCGTAGTCAGAATTGGAGTTGGAGTCTTAAGTCATAAAGCCACAAACAGGGTTGCTTTGTATGCATAAAGAATGGTTGCTTTCGCATTAAATCTTCCTTAGTGTAAGTCCCTCAAAGTCAAATCGATTTGGTTAGTGTTCGAAGATTAACCCAACCAACCTTGTGATATGATCAAAGATACCACACACATATAATTCTCCTTTCTCATTGAGAATTCCGCTCACTTAGCACTTTTTTGGCCATATACATATCCCGGTTTCATAAACATATAGGGTGTAAACCATAACATCCCGTACGAAGCGGCACCAATTCTAGATTATATAGGTGAGACTTTGTACCTTCGTTATTAGAGCACAATCAAATCTCATTCAGAGCATTTAAGCTTCAACCTTAAACACGTAACGGAATCGTATTATCTTTTTTTATGGGGCAAAACTTGCGACAATACAACAACCGATCATAACGACTTGTTTTTATCACCTTCAACACAGAGTATAGGGGTGTTTCCAAAATTTGGGTTGGATTACCATCGTTACCAGTTTAGAATAGTTTTACCTCCATTCCACTTGTAGTACTTGTCCGAGGTCTCTGCCAAGTGGTTTAGCAAGAGTATCCGTCAAGTTTTGATTAAAATTGACGTCAATGATTATAATGATACAATCTTGTATCAATAATTGTCTCACAAAATCATCTCTTAGACTAATATGTGTAGATTTACCATTATAGTTAGTATTCTATATCTTTGCCATAGTCGCTTCACTATCACAATATAATGAAATGACGGACATTGGAATAGGCCACATTTTGATGTCAAGCAACAAGTTCCTAATCCAATACCCCAAGAAACCGCACCACCCGGTAGGGTGGATATCTATCCACTTGTCGACATGTTGTCATCGATGTTGGTGATCCAACTTGCATCCGTGTACCCCTTTAACACGACAGCTTCTCTATGATAAAATATCCCTAGTCTTTTTATCATTAATTCTCCAATGCGTAACGCTTGGCACATATCTGGTCGTGGCGTATATCAAACTACAAATAGCACTTGCATACTCTAGTTGAGTCACCGCTCTATCGGTATTGTTCTCAAACTACCAATAGCATTTGGTTGTCACATGTTATGTGTACAACACCTGTTGTAGCTCTCCCTGATTTCACTCAATCTTTTGTTATAGAATGCGATGCTTGTGGCAATGATATTGAAGCTGTTTTAATGCAGAATAACAGACCTATAGCTTTTCTCAATAAGACCTTAGGTGTTAAAAGCAGGTTACTCTCTGCCTATGATAAAGCTTTTCTTGCCTTAGTACTGTACAAAATGAAGGCCCTATTTGACAAACAACACTTTCATCATTCGAACTGACCATGAATCTTTGAAGCATTTGCTTGATCAAAGATTGACTTCCAGTTTACAGATGAAGGGGATGTCTAAACTATTTCTGTTTTCTTACAAGTTTGAGTACAGAAAAAGGGAGGAAAATAAGGTGGCTTATGCTTTATATTGAGTCCATGCTACTACCTATGGTGTCTCTTTGTCTGTTCTTACCTGGTTGCATGATGTGGAACGAAGTTATGAGTAAGATGATTGGGCCAAGACATTAATTGAGAAACTCGTGTTTGATCCTACCGGGGTATCATAATACAGTTTTGCTAATGGGGTTCTGAGGCAAAGACAAACTCTATATTGGTGTTTCTTCTTATCTGAGACAAAGGGTATTGGCAACATTACATAGTTCTCCAGAATGGGGTCACTCAGGGATCAATGCTACTCAACATAGGGTGCAGTCTCTTTTCTATTGACCTGAACTCTTTAATTCTATTCAGAACTTTATGAAAAAAAATGCCCTGTGTGCCAGGAGAACAAAACATAAAATGTTTCGTATCCAAGACTTTTTAGAGTCTCTTCCTATTCCTAATCGAGCTTGGAGGGATATCTACCTACTTCAGCTAGATTTGATTGCATCTTGGTCATGGTCAATAGGTACACTAAATTACGATAGAGACGAAGTGTTCACTAGTTTCTTTTGGAGGGAGCTCTATAAGATGGACTAAACTTTGCCTAAGCTCTGCTTATCATGCACATTCTGATGGTGGAACAGAATGGACCAACAGACGTTTGGAGGACTATTTGCACTATTGGAATTCCCACATTCCCAAGAAATTATATCATTTCTTACCAATGGCTAAATAATGATTCACTATACATAACCACATAAGTTTGAAAATGAGCCCCTTTGAGGCCCTTTATGGGTAACCCCCACCTTTTCTGGCCATAGATTCTTTTTCCTCATCTATTCAGGGTGTTCAGAACATGATTGATACGTGCATGTGATTGCATCTCACTTACAGAAAAACTTGCAATTGGCTCAGGAGAGGCAGAAAAAGTGAAGATTTACATCGCACAGAGAGAGTTCCAAATGGGAGATGCGGTGTACCAGAAATTACAATCCTATCCTTAGTCTTCGTTGGCTCATCGTCCGAATATGAAACTCTCTCCTCGTATCTTTGGTCCTTATACTATTTTGGAACGTGTTAGTTCGGTTGCCTACTGCCTACAGATTGGATCTGCCCTCCCATTTTCCCATGCATCTGATTTTTCATGTCGCGCTGCTTATGAAGAAGCTTTGTTCTGATTTTGTGGCTCAGCATGACCCTCCTGTGCTGAATTCTGATGGCCAATTACTGCTTGAATCGTAGACCATCGTTGATACTAGGTATATCCGTTGAGAGAAACGGATTGTTCATCAGGTACTTGTGCAATGGACCAATCTTGGGTCAGAGTGTAATACGTGGGAAGATACTTCGTTTCTTGCTTCTTAGTTTCCTTTCTTTGGTCTATCATAGCTCTTTGAGGACAAGGAGCGTTTCAATGGGGGAGGAAGATGTAGCATGTACTGTATGATTTGGGATTTTTCATATTGTTTTTTGTTTAAGGTGACCGTTTTGGATTTGGATTTGTGGTGTTTTTTTGCAAAGAGATTAATGGTGTTTTGGTGATGGTGATGTGCTTTGAATTTTGATGATGCGTTTGCGGTTACTGGGAGGATATTTTGGGGTTTTGGTGATCGATGTGGCCGAGGTGAGTGAACTGTGTGGTGTAGTTGGGTATTGTAATACGTGGCTAGTGTAGAGTGACAAGTGGTGTGGTGGTTTTGAGAAGCTGTGGGCTAGTTTCTGGTGAGTTGTTTTTGAGGGTGTATGGTTAGGGGTGGTTTTGGTGATTGGGCGGTTTGGTTCCGGTGGACTGACGTTGGTTGGTGGGCCATGCTTATAAGCATAGTTATTAAAATCAAACCGACTGATTATTCAATTGATTAAACCGATTCGATATCTCTTGGATCGATTCGAATAAAAAATTAAACAAACAATCAATTAATTAATTGTTTGAACGGATTGAACCAAAGATAAAAAAATCCTAAAAGAAATATTCAAAATCCCTAAAAAAAAATATAATTTATATGAGTTATATTTTTATTTATATAAAAATTATAAATATATATTAATATTAATATAAATACATATAACAAATAAAACAAATATACAAAAATCTAAAAAATATTCATCAAAATATGCATACCAATAAAGAATTCTATCATCATTAGATTTGTTCCAATGCTCTGCTGTCTTTCCCTCCTCCTCCTCCACCCTGCCTCGCCACCGTCCTCAGCTCCTCCACCGCGTCATTCTCCGGCCACTCTGCCGCCGCCTCATTCTTCGGCCACGCCGAAGACAACCATTGCTGACGCGTTCTCCAACTCACCTCTGCCGGCGTCGCCACCGGGTTGATACTCGCCGCCGATTCGATTCCGACCATGAACGCCATCAAGAAACCCTAATCGGTCAATCACTACTCGGAATGCAGTGATTCGATTCGGAGAAACCAGGTTTTGGCGGTCCGGCTCCTTCTTTCAATTTATCGAGTCAAATGATATCTTCATCATTATTAGGCTATGATAATGCCTTGCCTGATGATGTCGATAGGAGGCAAGAGTATCCTCCCAATCTTCACACTGCTCCTTTTGCTTCAAACTCTCCTTACCAGCTACATAGTCTGATTCCTGACAGTAGGAATGCATCTTCTCATGAACCACATGGTGCCGCCGTACATGTGCTAGAGCCAAGCATGGGTTGCTATACCCGCGGGTATGCAGGTTCGGTATTTGGAAAGTTCATCTTTTGAAGAACATAAACCTTCAGCTTCTTTGCCTACATCTTTGAACTCCCTTCAACCTGAACAACTTGCTATGTTGGGTTTTTTTTCGGACTGAATTTGTAAGCTGATTGTGTGTGTAATGTTACTTCTTGTTGGACTATCTCGATGCTAGAGATTTGGCTAGTGGTTATTAGGATTTTAGAATTAGGTATGTGTTTTATTTTTGTACATATGTGTGTTTTGTTTTATTTGTTTATGTGTATTATTTTATTTTTTTGGGTAATGTCCACATCTGATAGTGGATAATCTCGTATTATTATTTTGTTTTATTTTTTATTCATGTGTTTTATTTTATTTTTTCATATGTTTTATTTCATTTTTTTATATAATTTGTTTCATTTGTGCATGCGTTTCTTTTCTTGTTCCCGCATTTTATTTCGAAACAAAACGTCTATTCTAAAAGGAGCTCTATTTCATTTTTATATTGACGTCCTGTTTCATTTTTATACTGACGTTCTGTTTTTATTTTTTATCATTCGTTTTGTTTTGATTTTATTCCGGCGTTCTGTTTCATATTCCAACGACGTGGTCGGATTCTAGCGAATATTTCGATAACGTTTCAGATTCCGGTTAGATTCCGGTTAGATTCCGTAACATGATCGGATTCCGATGGCCGTGGTGGGCTTTCGTCAAAGTTTTCAACAACGATTGGGTGATGGTAGAGGTGGGGTGGAAATGAGAATAGGGTTAAGGATTTAAATGATATGGATGAATTGTATAATTTTAAAATTTTATTTCTTGTATACTTTTTTGGTTTTTTTTTTCCAAATTTTTATATATTTAAATAATGCATCCAATAATCCATAATTCATTGATATTTTCGGTCCGATTCTGTGAGATTGGGCATTGTTTCTTTAACTCAGAAAATGTGGTCCATTGATTGGGGTTGTTATGCAAGGTGGATGGAGGGTGATGATCAATCGGGTTGTTGGGAGTTCTGGAAATTTTAAATAGAATGTTTTTGGGTTATTGTTTTTCATCTCCTCTTTCTTTTCCTTTATCTGTAATTGAAGTCGATTAGTTGAGAGTGGGTGTTATCCCTTGAACTCTACATAGAATGGGATTGTATCTCTTATAATCTTATTGATTAAAATATGTTTTATACAGCATTCTCGATTCTCGATCCTCGATCGTGTTAATCATCGATAGGTTACATTTGATTAAACAAACTCAAGCCTTCCCCAACTCTGAAGTCCCCCAACTATGAGCATGAAGCTCAGACACACTTGAAGCTAGCTCACACGACTTGTGTTTGCCTGTCCGTAACTGAACATGACGAAAAGAGGAAAGCATACAATATTTTATTTAATAATGGTTACATCCATAATGTGTTCACATTATAATGTATCCCCCATACTAGGCACTTACACGTAAGTCAGATCAGAAAACAAGATCTATGTATGACGCTGAAATAAATACTGGCATCACTCCGTGTAACTAGTTCAGGAATTCAAGGACCCAATTAATGACTACCCGCAAGATTTACAAACGTATACAATACAAAAACTAACTAATGCGCTGATATCTTGAGAAGCCCTGCTACCAGTTTACCAGTTTACAGTATCAATAACCTAAATCACTATCTTCCCAACGAAATTAAAAAAAAAAAAAAAAAAAACTAGCAGAATTCATGGCTTGATGTGCCAGCGGACCAGGTTACAATAACAAATTAACAATAACCTAAATAACCGGTTGATGTTGGGTCACATCTCCACGACACTGCAAGAAGAGATAAAGAAACTGTCCACCTGAATTTTACGTGAAAGAGTGTGAAGTGAAATACAATAAGCAAGCATGGTCGTCGGACTTGAGTAACTTCTACATCTCAGACTGCGAGTCGATAAAGCATTGTCTGTTCGAGACCACGTAAAAACTCAGAGGTACCCACTGTATTGTTTCACATTATAATGTGTTCCGCATAATTGTGCGGTAACTAGTAATTTATTTAGTGCGTAAAATAACATCACAGTTCATGTAGCCGAGCAAGGACTCTGATAAAAGAGTTCAAACTTCACAGTTACCTACGGCGTAACTACAAGTTTCTTCAGCTGGACCACCCAACCCAGCTTATTATATTCGCTAGCGAAGCCTCTGATCCGATGCACTTCATCGCCAAAGTTCTGGCCTCCCAAGACAGGGCTCAAGCCGTTTTACATCCCATATCTCAGGATGCTTTGGCTTCCTCATATAAAACTTTTGAGTTATTTACTGCTCAATAAGCAGCTTGTTAGATTGCTCCAATGACAATCTTACATCAAAAAACGAGAAAACTTTTCTAATGATAACATGACTCCTTAAATCTACGCACTAGACTTGAACAAACTGCTTCCAATCGTCTCTTTCGAAGAGTTCAAATCCCGCTACACCCAAGGGCCACTGGTTTGAAAATGTACCGTGGCCGAACACAATTTCAGATCAAGAACATCAGTTGATAATGCAACTACCCACGTAACTTTCCACTAGAGTGCAAAAGCAGCATAAATGTTGACGAGAATCTCATATGAATATACGGGCCATCAATAAAGCATTACAGTAAAAACAAGATAAGTTCAAAGGACTCAGCCATACTCTTCAGAGCTGAAAAACAGAGAAGCTAAACCACATACTGAAATGTTTCTGACAAGGTAAATGACACTAGAACAAAATGTCGGTGACTTTACCTCAGTCAGAGGACTCCAATGATTCCTCAAGAACAAGAATGAAAACCACGAGCTCTCCATTCTCAATCTTTGCCTCATACTTTCTGGTCGTTCTGCTACCATCGCCATCCTTCTCCTTGGCCTCAAAAATAATATGGTTGGTTGTGTGTGTGTTCTTATTAACCTACACAAGTTCCTGCTTTGTTACCAAAAACAAAAAAAAAAAAAAAAAAAAAAAAAAAAAAGAAAAGAAAAGAAAAGAAAAGAAAAGAAAAGAAAAGAAAAGAAAAAAAAAGAAAAGAAAAGAAAAGAAAAAAAAAAGAAAAGAAAAGAAAAGAAAAAGAAAAAAAGGTTTTAGTGAAGAGAAAGAGCAGAACAAAGAATCCTGGCGACAAGACAACTACGAAATTTGGTGAGCAAGGGGACATACATTCTCCTTATTGTGTTTATTTATTGCAAGTCGAGCATCATTCATGAACAGATCATAATCTTCCTGTAAAGTAGGCGGCCCATCTTCGTCGGAGTCGGATTCCTAGACACAATGTCACAAACAAGGGAAAAATCACATCACATAGCATTACATGATACTCAGATTATAACTGTTATAAAATAGTGCAAACCTAGTATCACCGTAAAACGACCAAAGAGATGCCTCGGGCTATTATCTGAACTCGTGAGTTAGCCCCTAATAACAACATTAAAAAAAAAAAAAAAAAACTATTGCTAAAACTATGTTAAACATACCAATCAAGTGGGTCTAGATGGGTTGGCTCACAGGTAAACAACAATTTTCCTAAACCATACGATCAGAGGGAGTACCAACTACTATCAATTACATCCATAATAACATCTACCAGATACATCTTCTATTAAACAGATATCAAGCAAGCTAAACAATTTAAAAAAGAAAAAGAAAAAAGAATCGTATTACAACGACGAAACAACGATGACGACGAAGGATGTAAGGGAGTGTACCGAGGTGTCAAAGAAACCACCATCGAGATCATCGGGCTCCTCTTATGTTTGATTAATGTTTTACGATTTGATGTGTTGAGTTTTTATTGAATTTATTAAAGAAAAAATATTTCTTTAATGATAATGAGGTGTAAATGGGTTTAGGAGAACGAAAGAGAGCGGAAGAGATAGGATAGTTTGATTATATTAATATAAATTGATTAAAAAAATAGAAATATTATAAATAAATTGGGATTGATTAAAAAAATATATTGTAAATAAATTGGGACGGAATGAGTAACATTAAATATTCGTTTATAATACTCCCTCCATCTATTATGCATGCAATATTTTTATTTTTATTTTGAGAAGTCTCAGTTTAATTGCAATATTATCATTTTGGGTAAACTTTCGCATAAAAAAATACAAAAATAATCACTATCTGTTACAGTAACTCCATTATCTCTTCTCTTAACTGTTACAGTAAATCCCATTATCACTAAAAAATACTTTTTTTCATCAAATTTCACAAAAATTCAACACACAAATAAATATTCGTACTTGATCAAGTGATTGCATCTAATATGGGACGAAAGGAGCAATATTTTTTAGGGATAATGAAGAAAAAGTACCTAATAGAAATTTTTCTTATGTTTTAATACATATTTTTAATTTTTACGGTTCACATGCACAAAAATACGATACATACATACTTCCTCCGTTCCATATAATCTGCAACATTTTGACTTTGCACGCGTGTCTATGCAAAGTTTGACACGCCTGCAACGACGATCAAACATAATTTTTTTGTACATTTATCGTGAAATATAAATGGTTGTGTAAGTTACGTGCTTCAACCTAATGCATATTGTGGGACGATCAGACGTGATTTGATATGAAAACGAGACTTATATTCATGCGTATAGAAGAGTATAAAATACGTATATGTTATAAACTATATGAGACGGAGGGAGTATATAATATTAAGTTCAAGGGTACTCAAACGTAAGTGAGCTCCCATTGGATATTTTTGCACAATTTATCTTTTTTTTATCTTTTTTTTTTAAAAACTCCTAGTAAATTAGACTATCATTACAATAAGAAATTTATTATAATATAATATATGTGGATAAACATGAGTAATAGGATAAGTAGGAATAATATTGCGCATACAAAATACGAAGGAAATAAGGACGAAATCGATGATACCAATAATTGCGTAAGCTTTTACTTTCTTATAAAGTATTCGTCGTATCGTTATGTTCTTCATTTTGAAGTAACCTCCTAAGATCCTCTATAAATAGGAATATAACCGTTGTATTTCAAATTACTTTGTATAGAAAAGTAACACTCTGTCCTCATTTTTTTCATCCCAAATCACAACTTTTATAATACATTATTTGCACGCCTGTTCTAATCAAATCCATAGAGAAGTTGCGAATTCATGTGTTCACCCTCTATGCTTGTTCCATCCTCCAAATCCGACGTGTGTCTGATCTTTCTTTGAACCGGTTACGCAAAACATGAAATGCTTTTAGAGTTTGCTTTTCATGCCTATCTCAAAGCATGAAGGTGTTTTGATATCTCAAAGACAAAGACTTTTCCTTCTATTAGTATTTTTAATGCATACAGTGGATGAAACCATCATTGAGCAAACCAATTCGTCTTCTTCACATAGTTCATGTTTTCTACTTCACCGTCTTGAAAGTGTTGAAAATTTGTAAAGGATTTTGTCCTTATCATAAAGGAAGAGGATGAATCATGCCTATCTATTAATATAAATATGGTTCGGATTTTCTTTCAACCTTAAGTCAAAGTATAGATTTCTTGTTTTATTAAAGTAATGATTTTATTTCAACAAGTAATTTACTTTTCATTTAAGGTGTTAAATTTATTTATGGGTTTTAAATCCTGGAAGAGCATATATAATATACTCTCCCTATTTGAGCATCAGCTGTCGTAGTAGCATAGTGGAAGGGTATCAATTTGGATCGCTTGTGGTTGCGGTAACCCCATGGTCATATGTTCGAATTATGATCCTGACACTTCAACTATGACCACATTGTAAAGCCTCAGAAAATTACGATCAAATAAATTTTAAAATTATAATCAAAATAACTTTTGTCGCGGAAAATTTTGAAAAATTATATGTTAATTAATAACATGCTTTTTCGAGCGTGGTGGTAAAATTTGAGCGAAGGCTGTGGGTGATATGGAATTAACTGATCCTACGATTAAACGGAACGAGGATGTTTTTTTTTAATTACCCCACCAACTCCTCTTTCCCTCTCTTTTCCTCCCACTACACCCATTCCACCATCAAGCCCACTATGCCTAACTTTTTCACCAAACCCACAACACCCTCTCCACTATTAAGCCCATCACTTCTCCACCCAACATCAACACCAAGACTCCCTTACTCTCCTCTTCACTTCCCTCTTTTCTTCCTATTGTTTTCTCTTCTTCTTGTTTTTTTTTTTTTTTTTGCTCAAGTAACACAAAAAAGTGGTAGAGAAGGCAAAGACGCATGGAGGATCATCATTAGAGGAAGGAGAATAGACCGGGAGCAAAACAATCTCATAACCATTTTAACAAGACGGTAAGCGCTGTTACTCTCATACCTTAGTCTCATACAGTCCATTTGTAGCTAATAACAAAAGAAACGGTAAGGAAAACAAGCCACAGATGATTGAAATGCGTTTATGAGCTAAAAGATGAGTTATGCTCGTGAGACCGGAAAACCTATGATTTTATGTATCAAACAAGCCTAAAACTGAACAAACATGACAAAAACTAAATAAATATTATATTTATGAAGTTTTAGATCATTTGGGATTGAATTGATTGGGTAAAACATGAAAAATTAGCAAACTAACCATATCAGTTTCTGGACAGCTTTGACATTCGATATTAGAACGCGTTTTGACTCTAATTAGAGCCTGATTCAGCAAATTAATCTTGAAACAAAGTTTTAGACGACTTCCTGACGTTTCCAATGAATTAAGAATCATCCAATTTGCTTAAGAAACGAGAAAGTTATATGCGTTTGAATTCAGGCTAGAAAATCTGGAAAAATTGTTGAAGTTTCGGGACATTTTTACCATCATTGAAAGAAAGTAATCCTCTTGGTTAGAGATTTTATGGAAAATTATACACTCTTTAATAAATCATGATATTAATATATATTGAATCCTCATATTTTTAGTTTCTATAAAAGTTAATAAATCATGATTCGGAGATGAGAATCTTAAGTTATAAATCAAAACATACGGATATGTTAATCGGTAAAAATTAATTACAGAGATGAATTTGTTGCTTTGTATAAAATTATATAGGAAGCTTTAAAAGGCAAGCCTTATAAATGAAAAGGTATGGAAGTATAGTTTCCAGAACAGTTTACCAATAATTATTTAAAGTTATATGTAGAGAGTTATGAGCTAATTAATGAAGGAAAGTCAAACTGCCTGAATTAGCAAAAAATATAAACTTAAACTAATTAAATGCAATTATTGGTAAGGTGTTATGATAAAAGCTTTATATCACTGGAAAGATCATGAAGTCTAATTTTTGCAGAATTTTACGAAATATTTTTTAGAGTTGTATACAATAAGTTATAGATTTAAATACGATAAAAGGTCAAGATGGATAGAATCTAGGATACTCGTTCCAAAGGCCGAGAAGCTTACTTCAAAGGCAGGAACGTTCATTCCAGACACCAAGACACCCGTTCCAAAGGTCGAGATATCCGACTTAGAGATCGGGATATCGTCTCAGAACCTTTTGGACCGAGAATGATCGTTTTGATCCTAAAACAACTCAAAACACTCACAATTAGTATTAATGGTTTTGCATGAAATATGAATACACATGTTTAACATCGTAATGCGAACAAACAAATGTACTAATATGTGAATCATATCATGATATAGGACTTGGAGATTCCATCCATTGAGATGCAAAGAACAAATTAAGCGTGTGTGAGAAAATTACAATAAGAAGGTAACGTTTAGATTCTTGGTCTGGATGAAGATACATGTTAATATACTAATTGTATATTAACGCGTGATGGGTAGTTTTGCCCTGTGCACCGTGTAATGTTGTGATGTGTTATGTTTGCATTTCTGTGTTATTGTATGATGGTGTGGTAACACTTGTAGCTTATTGCAGTTCATGATAACCTAACATTGATAGTCCTGATGTTAGGGTTTGGGTAGGTTTTTCTCCGTTAACCCTGTACGATATATGAATGTGATAAAGTCAAGGGCTAGGTTTACAAGGTTTGGTACACGATAATGAACAAAAGGTTAGGGTTAATACACATTAATCCTATAAATGATGTCATGTTAAAAATGAACATGTAAAATAGGAATGAATTCATGAGAGGTGAGATTAAACTCCGAGTTTGTTAATCTTATTGAGTTGTTACACTATGACTTGGGGAAGATGTCAGGTTAAACTGTACAGGGATGAGTAGTTACGACTAATTATCTTATACGCGTAGACAATCCTGTGAGGTTGTCAGGTTGTGGGGTATTTCGCTGCAGGAGACCCTTGGGCGTCGTTATAGGTTGATCCCTTGTTTCGAGTGACCCCGGACTTTAAGCTTGTAGAAAAAGGTATGGATTTACATGTTTGGCCAAGGTCACATTGGTAACAAGAGGGTTTTTGTGGTCTGTCATGAATGTTAATTGCATGACTAATTTTGTTGTGGTCTCAGGACAGACTGTTTTTTTTTTTTTTTTTTTTTTTTTGTGCTTCCCCTGAAAAGGGGGCTGGCACGTTACTGAGCTCGTATAGCTCACG
>JAOVYX010015446.1:0-27852 GCA_035668315.1 Drosera spatulata | reverse complement strand
CTGAAAAGACTCTCGAAGCATGTGAAACGGTAATGAAACATGAAATGCAGCTCTTCGAGTTCATGGATTTCCATTCTCCTCATTCTTCTTCCTGTTTGCTTCAAATTCCATGCCAATCTGCCATAAAACATCAACACCCAGTAGTACCAACATTCCAAGGCAAAACGACACTAAAAACGCAGTTTAGACAATTTAAAGGGAATAAAACAAACGTTTAGAATAACGAAATGATGTGTGATTTCATACACATCACATATGCATATTTCTAATACAGAATATTTTGAGGATACAGACACAAAGATATTGGGTGTATAGCTCTTATTCCTCACTTCGAGTTTTACCATTAGAGCATGTTTCCTCAATGTCACTTGATGGAACAACACTTTACTGATATGTATTCCATTCATTATTCTCTTCCATAGTCTCATCTATAAGAACATCGCCATGGATCTTACGATTCTTCCATTTATAATAACAGTATTATCAGGTATATAAAGTTTTATATTTGGCCATTATTCTCTGTAGATTAACCATCAAAACGTGAAATTTTATTAGTATCACATAACATCATCTTATATCCTCATCTGTACCTACTACAACATAAGATCAAACATATAGGTCCGAGCACTAATATAACTGGTGTCATGACATATCGTGCAACAACATCCAATTCCTTGGCGTTGTGAAGAAAAATGCTATGATACTGATCACCACTTGCTTGATCATCGGGTGCATTGTATTTCTCTTTGATGAATTATAAGAAGGATTGATCCTTGAACCATTAAAAATTTCAATGGGGTTTCGCTCCTTATTTATACCACTTAGAGTATTAAAGATAAAATCCGGGCAAAATCTAAATTTTCTTATCTCCATGAACACGCTGATATATGAAGTGACCCAATTGTCATGCGTGGATAACTTTGTTAAGCAAGACAAACAGGATCTAGATTTGATATCTCAATCTTTGACATAATCTGAAATCTCATTTTCACATCACATTACCATAATTGCTCCATGTCGAGTTCAACCTAATCTCATTGCTCTTAAGCAGCCACTGTAATGAAACTTTGATTCACTTATCACAAGGTAAGTAAGGTTGAATCAGGGATATTACTGAATCTTAAAATCTTAGAAGAATAGAATAGAAGATACAACATATACTTGAGGTTCTGTATACAAATATCAAAGTTGAACACATATAACTTACATTTTTTTTTTTTACCCCGAAGAAGGTCTTTATTTACAGCTCAAGTTCAGGTTATAATTTGTTTCTCTACCTCAACAGCTCTCAATTTTCATTCCAAAATATTAACTTCAGAATAATCTAAGAAATTCTTGAACATTAAAAAACGTTCTCTTTGCTGCTGAAGTTTTCAATCTTGTCAAACTAACTATTATCATTGAATCTTGGATCTTTTGGATATGTTTTGCATTAAGAAGATAAAATCATGAAGTTCCTTTTAAAAGATGCACTGTCTTTTGTCACAGGTCTCACTATTTAATCATTGTTCCATACTTTTCTTTATGGTTTCTTCAAAATAAACTTAACAGATCCTTATATATCTCCAATATGAGTTATCATTTACTACAAAAAACTGTCGAGGATTGCGACGAAAAAATCTGTCGCAAAACATACATTTTCCGTCACAAAGGCAATTTCCGACGGATTTTTCGTCGTAAAAATACTCGTCGCAAAATAGTTATTTTGCTACAGATCCATCGCAACATTATCCCATTTACGACGAATTGACTTTTTCCAAAGCAAATAAAAAAATTCCAAAATTATTTAATTATATAAATTTACGACAGAATTCAGTCGTAAGAAATAATTTAATTTTTATATTATCCAATTAGTTTTTAATTAATGGGAAAAAAATAATTTTTTTGTTTGCTACGGATTCCGTCGCAAAAAATAGTTTTATTATTTTTTTCTACGAATTCCGTAGTAAATTATTGGTTTTCGTTTTTCAAAAAAAAAATGGTATTTGCGACGGAATTTCGTCACTATTTTTCATTATTTAAAAAAATTGAAAAATTATAAAAAAAAAAAAAAAAAACCCCCCGAAATCATGAAGTTGTTTATTACAACACATATATTTTAACATTCCAAATCAGAATCCACCACCGAATATAAATAGGAGTACATAAATACAAATACTAGCAATCAATGGCTGGCTAGACAAGGATAATGTTGCTTTGTAGGGCATGAAGCATCGTCCGGACGAGGTGTAAATCATGGCTGATCGATCCTAGCCTCGACCTGGCATGTGAAAGTGGGATTTGCGCCCATCTACCTTATCAAAAAAGCAATATGCGCCTTCATCCTATGCATCTGCTGTCTCTAAGTGAGGACCTATTGCTGTAAACTCTAAAGCTCCTCCAACGACACTCCTGATCCATGTGCGGCCTGTGACTGCGTACGAGAGATAATAGAGAGCTGACTCGTCGAATAGAATTGGCTCGTAGCTAAACCAATTCCATATACCCTCCCCTTCGACAAGCCAGCAACGTCGATATAGGCCTGGGACGTAGCAGCTACAAGCTGCTGCTGGGAGGCATCTGGATCCATGGACTCATCAACTTGCGACTCAAGGATCTAGCCAAGTCGTTCATAAAATAAATTTTATATTTTTTAATGGAATCATTTATAATGAAAAAAACTTGAGAATTTTAGAATAATAAAATTTAATACAAATACAAAAATATACCCAAACTATGTACCCGTCTCGTCAACCATGGGAATGTCGACCAGTGACTTCCCAACCAATATGCAATCCATGATGCTAGGAGTATACGGCTATTTATGGGTCTCCACACTAACCTCAAACTGTGTGGCTTTCCTCTTTAAACTAGTCTCCTGAAAAGATTAATATTCAGATTAATTAAAATTTGAAACTAATATATATTGAACAAATATAATTGAGGTCAAATTGAATAACTAAAGTTTTAAAGTTTTACTATCCTCTTGGCAACAACGATGGATGAGGCGCAGCCCTACGCGTGTCAGAGATAAACCTCTCAATGAGAAGATAGCCATCATCCTTACTAATCCATGGCACAGTCTCGTACCAATCATGTTCCTGCTGCATAATCTTGATCCGTGTATTGAAGACGTCATCTCGCATGCGGTCCTGCAACTTCTCCTCCCAAGCTGCACTTACTTGGGCATCCAAGGAAGGATCCCTAGTAATTAAAGTCTGCAAATTATAAAATGAAAAATGAAATACGATGGGTGGATAAATTAAATTAAATAAAAACAGAAGCATATAAAATATAAATGAACCGTACATACAGCAAAATATCCAAACATCCGATCTCGAACAACAAGGGGGGCCTTCGAGAAGTTCATCCCGGCTCCTCATAGAACGCCTGGAAGGATGACGCAACCCCATGGGCCATATCTCAGTGATAAAACCTACAAATAAAAACTAACACATGGAAATAAGCTAAGAAAAATAGGAAAAAACTATGATATACATTTGGTATACATAAATTTTGAAGTATAAATGAAAACTATACCAATGTGTATCTGGATGAAGAGGACTATCAGAAACAGGATCTGCTGATGTAGATGCACGAGATCCATGAGATCCACGAGAAGCACCGCGAGAGAGCTATACAGTCATAGAAAGGCGTGGGGATGGGGCTGCTGGCTGATCATCGCTGTCTAAACCGGCCATGATATCAAACTGGTATGCCTATGGGAGTATAGCCCGAGATGTAATCTCTATGCTCCCATCAACTGAGTGACCGCCTCTAGGATCATTACCTCGACCACTACTCCTCCCGCTACAATTGCCTTTATGATCTCATTACCTTCAAGCCACATCGCCTGTGAGGATCAATAAGGCAAATTTTGATATTTATCAAGTCCAAGCTTTATGAATACTAATCTTTTTGGACTCACATGGTTTTTCAACCATCGACCATATATTACGGCCTTCCGTCCAAGCTATCTAGGTAGTGCTAACACAATCTCTCATCACCATGTCTTCCTCGAATAATCTATGAAATCCGGACCATAAAATATGAACAATTTTTCATAGACAAACACTATATATTATCATTTTAAGTAAATTATCTTAGATGATACCTCTCAAACGATGTAACAAGTTCACAGTTATTCAGGATGTATCTATGAGCTACCTCGATATCTCGTTCTTCAAGTATGAGCTTCGTATTTGACCTTTTATTTTTCTTCGTCTTTTTCTCACTCGGAGCATATCCTTCGTTTCTTGGAAAGATATCAGGAAGGTTAGGAGCATCCTCATTATCACCATCTCTTATAGCACAATGAGGAAGATCATTAGCCTTAGACACGCTCTCTGGAAAATACAATTTTGCAAATTGCTTGCTCCTCCAAAACATAAGCTTCGTATATAGAACCCTACACATGAGCTTTATTCCCAATCTTCTACTTCAGATGAAATAAGAGCCTAAATAAATGTGCATGTGAGTTTCAATGTTGACAATGCCTTTCTTTTAATGATGCGTAATGTGAAGCATTACCTTTCAAAGACATACATCCATTTGTAGTGAACAGGTCCGGCTGTCTTTGCCTCGGACGATAGATGGATTGGGAGTTGTTCCATGGAGTTGAAGAAACCTGGAGGCAAAAACCTCTATAATTTGCAAATAATCTCACGAATGAACCTCTCTAATCGCTCCATGTCACCGCGAGTATTACAATTGGAGCATAAGTCCCTAAAAAATTAACTCAACTCCGTGAAAGCTTTCCACACATTCGGAGGCAATAACTCCCTGAAGGCAACAGGGATCAAACTCTGCATAAACACGTGACAGTCATGACTTTTCATGCCTCGCAGCTGCGACTCAAACTCTCGAATGCAACAACGAAGGTTGGAAGCATAACCATCAGAAAACTATAGACGCTTCACCTAATCACACAACACCTTTCGTTGTTTCTTCTCCAAAACAAAAGGAGCTTTTGGCATCAATAACTGTGGCTTACCATTATGACCAACACTCTTAACAACATGAAATCTTTGTCTTTTGTAGTAGAGTGCCAAATCTCTCTTGATTTTACATTATGTTTGGTCTTTCCCGTAACATCTATCACCATGTTGAACACGTTCTCAAACACGTTCTTCTCGATATGCATCACATTAAGATTATGACGGATCAAAAGCTCACTCCAGTAGAGAAGATCCCAAAACATGCTCTTCTTACTCCAATTATGACGGCTATAAAAACCAACGGCAGCCGATGGTAGGTCATACTTCAACCGCTCCAATGTGATGGGAATCACGCAAACACTAGCAAACACCTCATCTCCACTACGAATACTGATCGGGCGGTTAAACTCTGTCTTGTTCTTCAAAAATCCACTCTTGTTCTTCCTGAAACGATGATCCAATGACAAATCAACGATGGCAATCAAACCATAAATGTTTCCTCCCATTCTTGAGGCTGCATGACTTCATCCTCTCCATGCAATGAGGACAACCCAAACGAGTAGCTGTGCTCCACCCAAATAGCATCCCATATGCAGGGAAATCACTAATGGTCCAGAGTAAACAGCCTCTCATTTGGAAGGTTTGGTACTTATGCACATCGTATGTCGATTTTTCGACTTCCCACAAACTTAGAAGCTCCTCTATCAGAAGCTGCAAATGTACATCTAAATTTTCCTTCGGGCTCTTTGGACCTAGGATGATCATTTTCAGAAACAAATATGGTCTCTTCATGCACACATTGGGAGGGAGGTTGTACGGTGTGAGAATGACAGGCCAGCAAAAATACTCCTTCCCCGACATTGTGTGACTACGTTGCAAAGGACGGAAAATTAAGGTCCAAGTGTTTTCGAGCCTCGATGTCAGAAGGATGTACCATCACATCATCAGATCGGTGAGAAGAAGCATTCCAAGACATGGCCTCGCTAGTTGTACCATTAGCATACTTTGGGTTATCGAGAAATTACAAAGCACACTCACACCTGAGTGCTTCTTAGATCTCCTCTTCTCCTTGTATCGGTCCGCATTACAGATTGAGCATCTTTCTAATCCTGCAGAGTCCTTCCAAAAGAGTACATAACCATTTGTTGTATATAACCATTTGGACAACAATCTATCTTATTCCCAAGAAGATACAACCCTTTCATCAGCGACTTGATGTCATACACCCGTCCTTCATGATGTTATCTGGAGGGCAAACGTCCTTTAACAGTTTATAGATTCCATCCACCGCTCTACGAGGGAGGTTATATTCATATTTTCAGAGTCAAAAGTCTTTAAGCAACGGCCAAAAGAGACATTTTGCATCCATCGTACAAGGGAGACTGAGAGGCATTCAACATGTCAAAATAATGCTTGGATTCCGAAGAGGGACCCTCGTCATATTCATGTTCATTTGTAGCCTCGGTCTCTTCATAATATTTTAAAGGAAAAGCATCAACAAACATGTTCTCGTAATTGTTCTGAGCCTGAAAAGCATTGGACGGTTCAGCAACATCTACTTGAGGTTCTACCCTCCATGTTTCGCCGTGATAGACCCAAACATAATAATTTGTTCTGAAACCCCTAGTAACAAGGTGATACTTCAGATGATCTATGTTTTGGTATCTACCGTTTTCACACTTCGTACAAGGACATCTCAAACGTCCGGGAAAATAACCCTCGTCATGTTGAAGAGCATTATTGACAAACTTTTCGATCCCTTCAATAATCCGATGATGCAAGTACGGTCTATCCAACCGTTCATACATCCAAAATCGATATAATTATATATCGATCAGATTTTTACATTTAAACAAATAATACAAGTTGAATCATATTAGTTAAATCATGTATGTATCCTTCGTTAGGATAAAAAAAATATTTATTCCCATATATTAGTTAAATAATGAGATAATAAGACAAGATTAACATTCCATAACCCTAACATTAATAAAGAGATTATCACAAGGCACCACTTCAAACAACTATCCTAATATATTTACTCTAACCACACCATCCCAAACAGCACCATACTACCCACACCATCATGATAAAATTTAAATATTAGATCCTCACTAACACAAAAAATAAAATAAATAACAACTTCCATGTCAAGTAGACCAACGAATACCACATGCGGTTGTTGCAGTAGCCATGGTTTCTTTTAGTCCGGCCTAGCTTGTTGATTTTGGGATCCACTCGAAGAAGTACTATTACTCATCTTGCAGGTCAAGAACTATATATTACTCATCTTAATGGAAAATACCCGATTTATATATACCACCTCATTATTATTACCATGCACATAATTCATCTATAAGTAGTTTAAACAAACCATCTATAACAGAAAGATAAGCAATGGACCGCAATAAAATCATGAGTGCCCAGCCTTTCTGAGTATTTTGTTGAAAAGCAGCTCGCTCGAGTAGAGATTATGATAACCGCTTGTTTCAGCACAAGGGTTATTTCGTCATGATTTTAAGGACCTAAATTTCTACAGGAAGATGAATTTAGAACTAAAAATCTCATCACGCTAAATCAAATGCTTCAAAGTTACTTCAAGGGCAATCTCAAATGCAGCCAACTAGCAATTAGTGATAGTATCAGAACTCTGTCAGGATTAATTTGAGGATACTACACAGAACGTTTCGATTAAATTAAAGGAATCATACCTCTATAATTTTGTAATCGAGGAGATGGAAGTACACGACGATGGTAGTAGTGCGAGACGATGGTGGTGGTACGAGTCGATGATGGTGGCACGCGGGACGGAGGTTGGTGGATGGTGGCCGAGTGTAAGATCCACAGGTATAACCTAGAGGGGGGTGAATAGATTGTTTTAAATTTTTCAATATAATGCAGCAAAATAGTGAATTTCAATGCACTGGTGTTCTTTGCAGATTACTAAGAAGGTCTGCAACAGAGACTTAAACTTTGAGAGTTTGTCTCTATTTGCTGTTGTGATTGATTCCTAACAATTCAAAACAATGAAATGCAAATAACGAACACATGATTTATAGTGGTTCAGACACTTGTTATCAACTGCTAATGAGCCTTGGTCTTGCAGCCTTGGACTTCCTTTTGATTGGAAGTTTGTGCTCTTTAATGAACTGTTGGATCATTCCTTCTTTCTGAGGCTTGTCCAGCATTTCATCAATCTTAGCTCTGTGTTAAAGAATCTTTTCCTGTATGGCTTGGACACTCAATAGCACTTTTAATATCTCTTCCTTTTCTAGAGATTATGTGGCGGTTGTTGTTGTTGTGGCCCATGCTTCTGATGTAGTTGAGGGCTGGCCAGCTTCAACCACAGTTAATTCCGTTCCTACAGTAGGGATAGGAATGATTACTGTTGTGAATGCCTCAGTTGCAGTAGTCCTTATTGTCAATGAACTTGCAGTAGAGGTGCTCTGTGGTTGCTCGGTGTGCCTCCTTCTGAGCTTGGCTTCAATCTCCTTTCTTGTGCAGTCTTGTGCACCGAGCTCTTGCCTGAGCTGTGCTTGTGGTCCTTCTCTAAGTTAGTGATAGCTTTTCTGAGCTTCCAGAATGAGGTTCTAAAGGTTTTCATCAGCACCAGCCTTTAGATACTTCAATGCTATGTTTGCGTCATGAAGTGTTGCATCTCTGGCTCCTTTGGTGGTAAGGTCTTTGAGGATGATGCCTCAATTGCTTTTACAATTGTTAGTTCTTGAGAACTAGTCTGAGTCTGTTCTTCTGTTGGTGCAGACTATGCTTCTGTCTTCATTTCTGTAGGTTGTGCAGCAGGGAGCTCGGATATTGTTTCCTCTTCTGAGATCTGCATGACAAGTTTTCTCTTGGCAACTCTTGCTTGCTTTGGTTTAGTTTGTGCTGCCTTTTTGATCAGCTTTCCTTTAGCCGTTTCAGGCTCCTTCTTTGTAGGCTGGTCTCCAGCTTTTTCCTTAGTCTGCACAGCAGCAGGATTCTTTGAGAAGCCTATTCGCTGCTTTCCAATCTTCTTGACATCAATTTGCTTAGCCATTGCCCATGGTCTTCCTCTTTTGTCAGAGAATTTGAGTTTCTCCTTGAGAATGATGCTAATGACTCTTCCAAATATTAGCAATTTGGCCCAGTTAAGTCTGTGCTTGGTGAGAATAACACACATGATTTCTTACTGGTCAGAGATGATCTGATCCTTTGAGAATTCTCTTGATATGATCACCTTCTTCACCACGCCCGCAAGCAGCATGTGTTCCTTGGACAGATATTTCTTCATGGTTCATATCCCTTTCTTTTGTCTTTCTTCACTGAGCATTGCGCGCCTCCTATCAGTCACCACAGAGGGTGGGATTCTTTTGAAACCCTAAAGAGCTGCTCGAAGTATTTCGGAGAGATGCTTATCTTCATTTTCTTGTTAAATGTGTATGTGATGCCTTGAAAAGCCTCAGCAACCTTGGACCTCTCACTGAAGTCTAGTACTTCGTCGTCATAGATTCTGCTTGTCTTTTCACAGATATACTTTAGGCCTGTATCTTGAATTAGCTCGGATATTTCTTTTACTTTATTTGATTCATTCTTCAGAGTCTCGAAATCAAGAACCACTCCCGTCTGCAACTCAACCTTTCTTGTTGGTCTACGTTGCTCTTGAGCTTGATCAGTTTTGGATAGGGTGTTGGATCGAGTGTTGGCCATTTTAGTGAAATTGAAAAGAATCTTTAAGTTCGCGAGAATTCGCAAACTAGGGTTTGTAGTAGAGCGCAAGAGAGAGAGAGAGTTAGGATGTTTAGAGTAAGAGAGTGAGAGAGTAAAAGTATTTTTAGTTGAAATTTTTTTAAATTTATACTCTTTGAAAAAGTTATCGTTGTCATTTAATAACAAGCCGTTGTGTGGATTCAGTCACTGATTTTAACTATTGCGGAATTTTAGGTACTTAGTTTTAAAATGTTATTTCTTTCCAAAAATAAAAATGCAGTATGGTGAAAATAATACTGGTCTGCATTCCACATATGCAGTAGAGCATTTTGACCATTTTATTGATTCAAATCAATCATACCCAATTCACCTCGGAATTGAATAAACTTACTCTGATAAAGAGGCTTTGTAAAAATGTTTGTAGTTTATTTTTCTGTTGGAATATATTCCAATTTAATATTACCTTTTTGTACATGATCTCTGATAAAGTGTTACCTGACATCAATATGGTTAGTCCCTGCATGAAAAACTGGATTTTCTGAAATTGTCATTGCAGACTTGTTGTCACAAAATATTGGAGTTTTTGAAAATATTATACCATAGTTTGCAAGTTGTGACCTCATCCATAGTACTTGTGAAGCACAGCTTCCTCCAGCTATGTATTCTACTTCTGTAGTAGAGGTTGACACTGTGGTCTACTTGTTACTAAACCATGAAATTAGTCTTTTACCAAGAAATTGACATGAACCACTTGTACTTTTCCAGTCAACTTTACATCCTGCAAAGTCTACATCTGAATAGCCTGTTAGCACAAAATCCGATTTCGTAGGATACCATGCACCCAGCTCTGGAGTTCCTTTGAGATATCTCAGGATTCTCTTTACTGCAGTGTAATGGGATTCTTTAGGATCATACTGATACCTTGCATATACGCAAACTGAGTACTGATATGCTTACAGTAAGATATAAGAGTGAGCCTAGTATTCCTTTATACATTGTTTGGCTTATTTGTTTTTCGCTCTCATCCTTATCAATTTTTAAAGCTGCATTCATGGGCGTTTTCATATGGGTTGCATTCTCTAAACCATATTTCTTAACTGTGTTCTTCAGGTACTTGGCTTGATTTATAAATATCCCACTTTCTAAGTATTGTGCCTAAAGTCCTAAAAAATATTTCAATTCTCCCATTAAACTCATTTGAAATTTAGATTTCACTAATGTAGCAAATCTTTCACATTTTTTATTGTTAGTGCAGCCAAATATGATGTCATCAACATAAATTTGCAAGAGTATATGCTCCTTATGTTTATTAAAAAATAGGGTGGTATCTACCTTTCCTCTCCAAAATTATTCTCACATGGAAATATGTTTATTACAAGCTAGCTAATTTGTCAGAGGTGAAGAACCTATATCCTTTGCACAGATTCTTCAATGGACTCTACTGCAGCTTCTATTCTCCAGTGTAGACTAGTGAACCCTTGTTCTTCATGTTCTTCAATTCAGCTAACTTGAACATCTTTTGAATTCAGATTGGTTTTGCACACTTTGTACGTTCAATCTCTCGTTCAACAACGCAGTTCTTTGAGCTCTTTGATCCTCTTTAATAGGTTAAGGGAATGAACCTGTGACTCTGTACTTGACCTGATGGTGACAGCTTGTCACATGTGATCCTTCACTGATGTTGACAGCTTACCTTTATTTGATCCTCATACTATCACTCTGAACCTCAAATCTTCGATGTGATTGATCCTCGGACTTCTGTCCCAACCAAAGCAAGCATCTCTTGTGCACTCCAATCTGCTGCAACTTAGTCTGCACTCCGTACCGTTCAGATCTCAACTACACCCAGATCTGATGCAATCCATGCATTGTTGTGTTGGCCCTTGTCTGCAAGATTAATCCAAAAACCTGAAGCATTTGCAGGTCTTTTATTGTCCATGCATGCCTTAATTGTCTTGCCGAAATCCTCTGTAGTAGTCTGGATCTGATGGCCTACAATACTCTCCATCTGACCTAGATTGCAGATACCTAACTGAGTTCCAGCCTAAGCACATTAACAACATCATGACTAATACTTTTAAGCTTTGTTCATCAAAATTTATACAATTTGGAGGGATTGCACATTCTTATCACTGAGGACGTGGTGGTGCAAGCCGATGATGGTGGCGCACGGAACGAAGGTTGGTGGACGGTTGCTGGGGACGACGTCAGGCTGGTGGCGATTGGTGGCTGGGGACTGGACGATGGTGGCTGGGGCCTATGTCGGGCGGGGGACGGTGGTGGACGATAGATCTGTGGTGGACGTTGACGGTGTGTGCGAGACTTTGAGTGTGTTCGATTCACGTGGAGATTAACAAATAAAAGAAAAGAGTAGCGACGGATCCGTCGCTACACGCAAAAAATAGAACTTCGCGACAATTTTCATCGCAAAACATGCTAAACCTAAAATCATGACGGAATTCCGTCGCAGTATCCCTAACAATTAATTTTAAAAAACTTAATTTAAAATACTATACTAAAAGTTGCGATCGATCCGTCTCAAATTTCAACAATCCAAACCCTAAATAACTACCTAACCCTAGCCTTGACATAATTTTTTCATTTCTAAATAAGAAAGGAGTTGTTTTATTGTTCAATAACATCATAATAATATATGAATCTCTTCAATCTATACTTTTGATAAGGATTCATAAATTTATACGCATTTTCATTATTTCAATGTTAAAGTTTAGCGACGGATCTGTGGCACAGATATAAAAATTTTGAACCTTGAAATTTTGAAATTCAAAAATTCAAATTTTTTCGAAACAGTAATTCGCTACTGATCCATTGCAAATAAAAAAAGGTAAGAAATTGAATTGTACATTCTGCGACGGAATCCGTCGCAAAAACCAAAATTTGATAAGTAAATAGTGCATTTGTGACGGATATCTGTCGCGAAAATATATTATTTTTCATCAAAATGAGTATTATAATTAATGTTCATACATAAACTTTTGCCATATATGTTGATAAATTTATCATACTTACACCAACATATATCAATTTGAAAAGAGAATATATTATGATAAAATAGGATTAGATTAATCTACAAATAATTTGAAATAATAAAAATGGGTATAAATTTATGAATCATTAGCAAAAGTATAGATTGAAGAGATTCATGTATTATTATGATGTTCTTGAACAATAAAACAACTCCTTTCTTATTTAGAAATGAAAAAATTGTGTCAAGGCTAGGGTTAGGGTAGTTATTAGGGTTGGGATTGCTGAAATTTGCGACGGATATTTTAAATTAAATTTTCCTAAAATTCAAAATTCTTAGAAATTGCAATTCTCTACGAACATGTCGCAAATAAATTTTTTTTAAGAAATACAATTATACATTCGCTATGAGATTCGTTGCAAAAACATTTTTTTTTTAAATTAACAGTGCTATTGCGATGGATATCCGTCGCGAAATGTATTATATTCCATCAAAATGAGTATTATAGTGTTCATACATAAACTTTTTCCATAAATGTTGATAGATTTAACATATACTTACACCAACATATATCAATTTGAAAAGAGAAATATTTCTGAGATTTTAAACCTCTGTTATGATAAAATAAGATTACATTCAAAGTCCAATAATTTTTCTAAGTGTTGAAAATATATTTTTAGAGACGGATCCGTATCTATAAATTTAAGCAATCTTAGCAGATTGCTTCATTTCGATGTAATAAATTTAAACATAACATGACCGTTTGAAAAAATATTCATATGAAAGCACAAAAAAAATTCAAGAAAGTTTTTTAACAACAGAATCCATAGCTAAACACTTATTTTTTAAGATTTCTTAATTTCAAAATTTTGACCTTCAAAATTTTTTTGTGTTTTTTTTTACCGATATTAATTTGGGCGACAAATCCATCGCAAGTTCAAAAATTTATAGACGGATTTATTCCGTCACAAATAATTTTCGTCACTAAAATGCTTTTTTTTTTTTTTTTTTTTTTTTTGGTAGTGATTGAAAGTTTAAGTTTCATGTATCATTATACTTCCCAGGATTAGTTAACACAATTTCAACTCATCTCATATTAATCAATAGTCATATTCAAGAGTTTAATATAATACTTTTTTTAAATAGTCTAAATCTAAGATTTACAAAAATATCAAATCTTCACCACTATATGTCCTCATGTTCTCTTTCCAACTCGATTCTATATGATCTTCAATCTCATACAAGGTGATAACTTGCATTAATTCTTAGATGGTCACATGCTGATAAATTCCAAGACATATTTTGCCTCCCTGTATTTGGATCATCGTTCCATGTTGTCATGCATAATATATGCTAATAAGGAGTATATGTTAAACCTGAGGGATATCTAGTTCATACGAGTAATATTTTATTTTTTATTTTCAAAACCTTATAAGCAGTTTCTTAACTCCCAGTTGGAGTGTTTTTATGAAATGTGACGGATCTTAAATCCACTATGCATCTTTGAGAATGCGACACATATATTCCTCCACCTAAAAGATCACTATCACTCGAATTTATAACATCTCATGATTATTAAGTTATCCAGTTCAATTTTTAACCCAAGAGGAGTAACTAACTTAGCATTCGTTACTTTCAATTTATTCTTTCATTTCTAGTAACCCTTACATTGAAGGTGTGCTTATTTTGCAAAAATCTCTAAATTTATACAAGCTAATTCCTTTAAGACATTAGGAAGGAAAAGGTATTAGAACAGTTTAACATCTATCCCTTTATTCTCAGCTCAATCATATCCAGCCTTATGTGATTTCTTATAAAATGAGGATCACAAATAATCTCATTTAGAAACATAATCCCTTATCTCACTGATCTTGCTGCAAGATGTTTTCTTCCATATGGAACACATTTGTACCAACAATTAAGCTTCTACTCATTTATCATGGCTTTGGATCATAAAATTAATTTATTTTCGTAAGCCTTAGGGCTTAAGACAAATCGTCTTAATATTCATGGATCCAAATCACTAACAACCATTCTGAGTCTTTAGACTCTAAGTCGAACCAAAAGCTATTTTTTTTCCAAGCATAAGGTATATATTAAAGCATTTCATTGCACAGAGATATTTTAACTAACGGAGCCAAACCACATAATTCTCATTTTGCCTCAACCTATAAGTCTATTGTCCATCTCATTTATTGAACATCAAGCAATCTTATGCCAATACCATGTCCACCTCGTGGGCAACCTATCCCCATTTTCCACCTTAAACTCTATGTATTTATTAGTAATGAGTAAATTTCACTCTTAATGTTCAAATGCATATCAATTATCCCGCATATCTATTCGTCCTCTTAAATCGAACACTTGATAGTTTGTTTATATTTCTTTGAGGAAAATAACAATTAATTTTTTTAGAACATTATGTCCATGCTACCACCGTTCACATTGGTATATATTTTCTTCATACTTCATTTATGAAAGCACATTTTTGTGCTACATCATGTTAAAAACATCTATGTCTAGTCATGCTACCACCTTTTCTCACTAAGCAGGTATTGTTACTCTCTGACAGTAAAGAATATCACATATATATTTTAACCTTCCAACATCGAATGTATTAACTTCTCATACTTGAGCAAGATTGCTCACATATATCAAATCATGTATTTGTCTTTCCATCCTCATGACCAACTTATTACTCGTCTCAGAGAGTAAAACTCACTTATTTACTCAACCCATTTGACTCATTCCTTTTGCACTGTACTCAATGCATATTGCAATCCTGATCCATAATAGAAATGTTTTCTCGTTATCCTTAAGTTCTATTCCAAATCACACATAATAGCAATATTAAACAAAACGCTGATACAACAGCCACAATCCAAATAGACACCTCGGTTCCCACTGGCATATTTACCACATGATATATATCCTCTCAATATCATTTTAGAACATGTTAATGCTTTTATCATTCCAAACATATCCTCTAAACATCAAGCTTTTGTTCTTGTCTAGTCTTATTTGCACAAGTGCTGTTTTAATTCCAATTAAGCAAACAACCTACGAATTCAATCCAATACAACTCATGTTCTCATACTCATCGTATACTCCATGCATTGGTATTGTGTTTAACTTATTCCTAAATGATTCAACTTAATTTTTATTCTAAACCTTTGGCTCTGCTACCAATCCATAACGCCCCGACTTTTCATTACTTATTAATGATACATATGACGTCACTGTCGCTGGGGCCCAACGCCTCAGCTACGCAAAAATTATACTTCCTTTACTTATATATCATTAGTTTAGAAAATTTTGATGCACTCAGTCATAATTTAGAATATCACCTTTACAGCGAAATTTATATCTCGTTCTAAGATCAGAATATATACCTTTCACACATAAGCTACATCTAGCATCAAATCTTAGGTCACACTTCTCCTTCAACTCTTGCTCTTGTAACAAAGAGAAGAAGAAAGACACAGAAAAATAATAATCGTGATCTATAGGAGCTCAATAACGTGTCGATCCGTCCCCTTATCAGGGGTTACATGAGAGAGAAGGTAAGAAAAAAAAAGGGAAATGAGCACTTGGATCCTTTGTTACAGCACTCTGAAATTATCATGCCAATCTAACATTCACAATTATCATCACAAGTATACCAGTGATTCATCTTAGTCACTTAAACACACTTAACACCACGTAACAATGCTCGAAACCACGCGTCCATCGACACGGTATAATAATACCGCATCGTTATGCACAATCAATCTAAACGTTATCTTTTACCATAGTTTTTCACATTCACACATTCAGCCTCGTCCTTAAGTGACAACCAACAGTATCTCCGGGTACTATAACATAATAGGATACGCGTATTAAGATACACCATTGTGAATGATTGTTCATGCTATGGAGATAAGCATATTTATTCGTACTTCTTTAAAAATCGTCATAATAATATTATGTGATGGCGCCAAGGTTTGAGAAAAGTCTTTGATCCTTATTTTGATAGTTCATGATGATGATTAAATGTCTGTATCATCATAAAAGTGTTTGTAAACATTTGGAGTTGTTTCGAAATGAAAACGGTTCATTTAAGAATTCTATCCAATATGACACTTCGATACATTTAAATCTATAACTTCGCTTATACAGCACCAAAAATTATTTCATAAAATTATACATAAACTAAACTTCCAAATCTTTTCATAGAATCAGAGTTCCAATAATAGCATTTTATTCGTTGAATTTTATATCTTTTACTAGATCAGATAGTTTGACATTTCTTCACTAATCTGCTCATAACTCTTTACATACAACTCCAAATCTATAACCAGTTTGTATAGGTTGACATATCCGTACGTTTTGATCTATATCTTAAGATTCACAACTTCAAATCATGATCTATTAACTTCATCAAAAACTAAACATGTGACGCTTCAACATATATTAAAATCGAAATTAATCACAGATCCTATGATTTTTCACGAAATTTCTAAACAAGATGATCAACTTCTCTTATTAATGGTGAAGGATCCTCGTCGCCTTGTAACCCTAGCTCCTTCTCTTTTCCTCTTCTCCTCAAAATCTTCTTCTTTTCTTCCCTTGCTTATCTTTTCTCATGCATGATGAGGAGTATTTTTATATTTATAAGAAGTTATTCAAGAAGAAGAGAGCTTATATTCATCGAAAACTAAATCGATTAAAATAGTTTTAGTGGATAATTAATGGGTAATTAATTTAATTTAGGTGGAGTAAAAATTGAAATAAAGAAAAATAAGTGACAAAATTAGATTTAGATCATTTTCGTATAAATAAGTTATTTTCGTATTCAGACCGTATTTTCCCGTGTTTACGTATTAGGATTAAATTTCATTCATATCTTATATTCTTTCCTTATTATATCGTCAAACAAGTCTTTTAACCCCGTGAAATAAATTATGACATGCGATAATTCACTACTCACGTTAATTATCGTGAAACTAAATTTTACAGAATTTTTCGGGTCGTTATCATATTTTTGTCATGGTTTTTTACAAACGAATTTTATAAAAGCATTGTATAAATTACGACATTCAATAATATACTATTTTTGTTATTATTTAAAAAAATAAATTATCATAAATTTTTCGGGTCTTTACACTAACAAATCCTTGAAAAACTTCTCATTTTTCCATCTTGGTTGTATTTTGTCAAAATCAAGGTTATTGAATCGTACAGGGTTATGGATTCAAAGTCCATTGATCCTAACATAATTTTGTTATGGCACGAACGACTTGGTCATCCAAGTATTACGATGATGCGTCGTATCATTGAAAATGCCAATGGACATCATCTTAAGAATCAAAAAAGTTTTTTGAAAGATAACAGTCACTCTTGCATTCCATGTTTATAGGATAAGTTAATCACAAGACCTTCTTCATCAAAACTTCCTTCTGAGTCACTTTTATTTCTTGAAAGTATTAAAGGAGACATTTGTGGTCCGATAAATCCACCATCTGATCCATTTAGATATTTCATGGTTTTGATTGATGTTTCTACAAGATGATCTCAAGTACGTCTTCTTTCCACTAGTAATGTTGTCTTTATCAAGCTTCTCATTGAAATTATTAAATTACGAGCTCATTTTTCAGACAACCCCATCAAGTCTATTCTTCTTAATAATACTGAAGAATTCACTTTAAAGACATTTGATGACTATTGCATGTCAATAGGTATCTCAATAGAATATCATGTTCCTTATTTTTATATACAAAATGGTTTAATTGAATCAATGATAAAAAAAAAAAAAAAAATCCAATTGATTGCTATACCTTTACTCATGAGAGTAAAGTTACCTCTCTCAGCTTGGGGAAATGCGATATTACACAATGCAAGTCTTATTCTTATTAGGCCGACGACATAACACAAGTTCTCCCTATTATACTTGTTAAAGGTTAAGAACCAAATATTTCTCATTTAAAAGTTTTTGGGCGTGCTAAGAAGATTTGGAATTTATGTGGGTTTTGATACGTCTTCTATTGTGAGATAACTTAAACCTCTTATTGGGGATCTTTTCATTACACATTTCAAAGATTACCATTTTGACGAAACTTTATTTCCAATATGGAAAAAAATAATGTTTTACCTAAACCAAAGTCGAAATTTTTTTGGGAGGCAATAGTATTGGATAGATTAGATATGCGTACAAATCAATGTCAAAATGAAGTAAAAAGAATTATTCATTTATAAAATATTATAAATTAAATACCTGATGTATTTAATGATGTGAGTAAAGTTATAAAGTCGCATATACCTACAGTAATTACGGCATTAAGAATAGACATATCTCAGAAAAAAGATGTTAGTAGAGACCTTTCTAAAGCTCATATTCTAGATGATAAACCACATTTGAAGCGTGAAAAACCAACAGGTGTAAAAGACACTGTACCTGTATATGTTATTGCATTAAAAATTGATGTCTCCTGAACCTAGAAGTGTTCAAAAATGTAAATAAAAGAAGGATTGACCAAAATAGAATGATACAATCCATGCAAAATTACAATCTTTGTTTAAAAGAGAAATGTTTGGGCCTGTAGTTCCAATACCAAACGACATTATCCTTGTTGAAAATAAATGGGTTTTCATTCAGAAACGAAATGAAAAGAATGAGATTGTAAAATATAAAGGCTCAATTAGTACCCCAAAGATTCTCACAAATATCTAGTGGAGACTACGAGGAAACAAATTATCCAATAATGGATGGAATCATTTTTCGTTTTCTCATTGGTTTAACAACCATGAAAAATCTTGAAACCAGGCTCATGGATGTTGTAACGGCATATCTATATGGATCTCTTGATAAGGATATCTATATGAGAATCCCTGAAAGATTTAATATGCTAGAGACACAGAAAATTCAATCAGTTATATTCAGGTAGACTACAACGGTCGTAGTATAGGTTAAAATAATCCGGCCGTACCTGGTACGATTGACTCAGTGAGTATCTGATTAAATTAGGATACAAAAATAGTGATTTATTGTAAAGCCTCAGAAAATTACGATCAAATAAATATAAAAATTATGATCAAATTATAGTTCGAAAATTAATAAACGTAACGAAAATGTGCGTTTTCCATTTGGATCTAGTTTTTGCTGCTTTAATATGTAACAAACAAGTAAACTTGTGGATGTAATTTGATAATACTTTAATTGTATTTTCATTTGGATTTATTGTAAACCGAGTTAAGTTGAATTGCCTTGTTAGGATTTGTGGGACCCTACCGACAGTAATACCATGAGGGTTTTCAGAAAATGACTTGAAAATCGGGGCGTTACATTTATGCTCATGTGTCTTTATAAAGAAATCACAAGATGATTTTGCTATCATCGTTGTGTATGTGGATGATCTCAACCTTGTAGGTATTGCACAAGATCTCACAAATACAACCTTATTCGTGAAAAGTGAATTTGAAATGAAAGATCTTGACAGGATCAAATTTTATCTTGACATACAAATTGAACACTTAGCAAGTGTAATTTTTATCCATCAATCGCTATATACGGAGAAGGTCCTTTTTTGATTTTATATAAATAAAGCTCACTACTTAACATCTCCAATGATTGTTAGATCATTAAATATCAAGAAATATGAGGTCCGACCTAAAGAAGAGGGAGAAGACATCTTAGAAGCTAAAATTCCTTATTTAATGCAATTGGTGCGTTTATGTATCTTGCTAATTACACAAAGCCAGACATTGGTTTTGCAGTTAACTTGTTAGCAAGGCATAGTTCATTTTCGACAACAAGATACTGGAATGGAATCAAGCATGTCATGCGATATCTTCGTGTGAAACGTTGATATGTGGCTATTTTATTCTAGAAAAGTGAAATCCACGCTAGTTGGATTTACAGATGCTGGATACTTGTTAGATCCACGTAAAATAAGATCACAAATAGATTGTGTGTGACAAATCCGCTCAAGTGACATGATCATCAGAAGGATATAGTCATCGATATGCGACAAATCCGCTCAACTGACAATTTGAGAGATTTATTCACAAAAGCATTAACGTGAGCAATTTTTATGAAACTCAAACACAAGATAGGAATGAGAAGGCTTAATAATCTTCTTGAATAAAATTTTAATATTTAAAGGAGTTTTATTTGTGGGGAAGATTGTACCCTTTTTTGTTCGGCACAGTTTTTTTCCCACTAGGTTTTTGTAGTCAAGGTTTTAATGAGAAAATCTAACTAGGTGATAAATATATCAAGGGGGAGTGCTATAAATTATGTAAAATAATTTGTATTTACATCTAAACCTAAATATTTTCTTTAGATCGCATCTTCTTTTGAGACTATTAAAAAAACACATCCAATTAGCTATTAATTAAACCTAATCATCTTGATTAGGTAATAAAAGATTAGCTGTTAATTAATCACTTTAAATATTAAAAATAAAGCTCATTTTCAAGATGTTATATGCATATTTTTTAAGGTAAGAAAACATCTCTTTCTCTCTTTATATTCTTCGTAAATAGTCTAATTATTTTGTTAATTTCGATGTTTGTCGTTCGACGAAATCAATCAATGTATATCAACAAATCGGTTCGGACACTTATTTTATAACAGTAATGTATATATAGGTCTATAGTGTCTCTTCAAAAGTATTTTCAATAAATCTTGTCTCGAAAGAAATATGAGAGTTAGATACGTAGCAAATTCGCGTGGGGCGCAAAAGCATTGAAATTCACAATTATCATTAAAGGGTCAGCACATGCATCGCAGCATGGGGAAGCTATTGGGGAAAGGGGAGGTGTAGTATACCATGAATTTAACTATAAACAAACTGCGTTGCACGTTTGCTCACATGCACAACCTTTTATTTCAAATTATTCCAATAGTGTCTATATGTCCCTTAGCTTGCGGAGAGCTATTTAAGCAGTTTAATCGTTAAGGTTCAGCAGTCATTTGAGAAATCTTGATCTCTTTCATTGACAAAAGACCAAATTTAGTATCAAACGATTTCTTTCTCAGAAAATATACCTAAGTACTCAGAAGATCAAAAAGAAGTCTTACTGAGTCTTTTATCATCTATTTGAATCTTAGTGAATTATAGTGTTGTTAGAAATAAATAGTCACGCAAACAAACAATTCAAATATTTAGTACGGCATTGGTGATGTTAGTTACATCCTTGTTGAATATCATAATTCTCACATACTTTTGGAGTCCCAAAGTTAATTACTGCTAGTACTATTTTGCCTAATCTCTTTTATTGTTCGCAGGGTTGATCGATTCTTGTGAACACGAAGGAACCTATATCACTCACCCACTGCCCTGGCCACTTGTCCTAGTTGTGTATACGCCATACAATATTGATTAGGACCTGATTTAAATATGTAATCTATGTCTTTCAGTGACATAATTTATAAATTAACATGCCAAGCACACCTAAGGGAATCTATGACTTTTGAGTACAATATTGCAAAACACACATGTGAGTGGGTCCTATAAGAATGCAACGGTTAAATTATTTTGTGCTTGTCATTATCCATGTAGCTGCCTTCGTTAAAGAAAGCTCTTTCAACAAGTTGGCTTGATTAATTAATCCAAATCTTGATTAACTTATTAATTTTCTATAGAAAAGTTGGAAGAAATGTGCGTGTGAACTTGATTCTATAGAACGTCTAGCTTTCTATGTTGGTGATTTATATAACCACTGAATTACAAGTCTTGTTTGCTTGTATTTCTAAAGGATAATTAAGTCACTCTTACAGTTCTGTTGTGTGAAAGAGATAGTGTTGCACATTCTAAAGACTACATCAACCAACATACCAGAATTTGAAATAATTGTCTTGGTTGGAAGATCAGTCACGTTCATACTTGTCAAAATACTTGCTCATTTATACTTTTACTAGCTCCCGGTCCATGCGCAGTGCGCGAGTTTATTGGTTTTCCTTCTGTTTTTTGTTGTATATTCTCGTTGGAGACTAATTGAACATGGCAATACGCCCATTATGTTCTCATATGTTACAGAAAGTGCAGTATATACTGGCTAGAGATTTCAAACTATGGGGTTTGAAGGACCAGGCATCAAAGGGCTTGAAATTAGATTGAGGGTTGGGGCTTGGGGCTGGGCCATCTCAAGCCATGCTTCAGTACTTCTGAAAAATAAAACCTATTATATATATGTACACAACAGACGTCAAATAATGAAACGTCAAATTATGAGACGTTAAGATATGTAACGTCATTAATCTTTTCAAATGATCATGAATCTTTTCAAATATTGAATTTTATTAAAAAAACAAAAAAAATTTATAAAGAATCCTTAATACAAAGACTATAAATAATGCTATTCTTATAAAAAATGAAGAATCCTACTACGAGTATTATATATATAAATGTACATGAAACAATATTAATAAAAACACATCTACTATATATATATATATGTACAACACCATTTTGTGAAACAACAAGAACATGGACGTCAAGATATGACACCATCAATTTTTTCAAATGTTAAATTTTATTAAAAAAATAAAGAAAAAAATTATAATGTTTATAATAAAAAATACAAGGAATCCTTACTATAAAGATTATAAACAATTCTATTTTTATAAAAAAAGATAATGAAGAATCCTACTACAACTATTATATATATATACACACACAAATCAACATTAACAAAAACACATATAAATACACAAAATCACAATCAAACTAAAAACACATAATTTAATCAACATTGTCAATGATTTTCCATAAAACGAGACTGATTTTTTCCAAAAAAATAAAAATATAAAAAGAAAAACTAAAAGGAAAAATTAAAAGCATTAGATCTGATCAGACATTACATGCATCATGCTAAGGGCCCATTTGGTAAAATTTTAAGCTCGTCAAGCCAGCGTTTTTTAAGCTCCAACGTTGATAATTGTGTTTGCTGGAGTCCAACTGGCTTCTTTTAAGCCCAAAACTGCAGTCAGTCATAAGCCCACAACTTGCTTTTCTCTAACGCAGCAAGTTCTCCCTTGCCTTTGATCAGCCAAGTGGAGTGTGTATATGCATATTTGTTCTTTCCTTTTTTTAACAGTGAGAAACAAGCATTATTCCTTAATAAAAAAAAAATGACAACCACCACCCAATTCTCCCATTTATCCGCAATCAATTCAGTTCTAGTTTTATAAAATAAAATAAAAAACAGTTTCAATTACTTTCATTAAGTTTTAAATAATTGATTTTGAACTTTTATTTTAGTTTTAATTACCACAATTATTTTTCAATAATTATATTTTTTTGTGAAATTTATATTATATTATTTTTTATTGTCTGCATAATTCAAACTAATATCCTAAATAAATTTTAATATATTATTACATTTTATTTCATTAATATATACACATTAATATAATTATTTTAATTTCTTTATTTGGATTTAATTTAATGATTTAAAATATAGACGAATACTATTTCCTTGTTGTTTATTTGATAAGTCAAACAACGCTTCATTTTACCATATATTCATATTGATTTTAAGTCTTTTTTTTTTCTTTTTTTTTTTATCAAACACCTACTGCTTATATAAGAAACACAATAAGTTAAATTTTTTGACTTTAAGTCATAAGCACTCAAAGCCACTTTTTTTAAGCTTCACCAAACGGATGCCAAGACTTTCATTGAAGCATACTTTGGAAATGTTTTGCACCATCTCAATGCAATCAAATAAGAGTTAAGACACTAAACCATGCCCCCACCCCCCAAAAAGAGAAAAAAAGGTTATCCAGTGACTGAAATCCATGAAAAAATTTACTTGTCCATATGATAATTTTGTATTTCGAAAGATGTCTTTCGGATTACGCAATTTTTCAATCATTTTTCACACTGTATCATGATAATATATTTTTTCTGATATGATTGAACGCTTTATAGATCTAGGTGTTCATGAATGATGTCACTATGTTTGGTAGTTCGATGATTACATCTACAACTTGAAGTTAGTACTCGAGCAGCGTGAGGAGAAGAATTGGGTGTTTAACTGGGAGGAATATCATTTTATGGTCGAATAAGAAATTGTGTATGGAAGAAAGGGTGTCTAGCAAATGCAATTATGTTGATTATGCTGAAATTGAAGTGATCAAAAAACTGCATCCTCCTTTGGGGTGAGGAGTTTCTTGCGTGATGTACTTGTGGGAATCAAAGTATATCAATTATTTTGGTCTCAATTTTCGGGTATTTTGCCACACTATTGATAGAATGTCTCAAATTCGTGTTTCTTTCCCGCGTTCTTCTCCGCGTGGTCTTCGCGTGTGGTTTTCGTGTTTTTTCCGTGTTGCATCCGTGTTTGTTTTTGTATATAAGGAGAAGAAGAGGAAAGAGCAAGAGAATCAGGGGAGAGTGCTGGGAAGAACAAGGAGAGGCGCAGAGAGGAAGAGATAAGGTAGAGAAGGAGAGGAAGTGTGGTGTGGATAAGAAAAAATGGGGTTCACATATACCCACACAAAAACACATTGATGGTTTAAGGTATTTATTTTAAAGATTATTATCTCTATCCTTTATTGTGAGATTCTAAATATTTTGAGTATAGCTCCTTTTGTATTTTCTCATTTGACTAATGGATTCTTTGTCGTCGGCGACCGTCCGTGATTTTTCCCGCAAGGGTTTCCACGTAAAAATCTTTGTTTTATTTATTTTGTGCACTTGTTATTGTTTGTGTTTATAATTAACAGACTCGTTCGTAACAAACTGGTATCAGAGGTTGGAACGTTTCAATCCTTATTTCTTATACCGGGTTCGCCTACGTAGGCTTAGGAACGAACGTTGTTAAGCTTGGGATTTAAATCATATTTTTTGCGGGTCAGTTTTCGTGTATTTTTTTCTACAAAAATTAATTTTTCCCTCGGATGAACAATGCTCAAACAGTACTGGACAGTGCAGTGAACAGTGTACGAACATAGTCATTGTTTACAGAGTGTTTCGGTGAACAGTACTCCGACAGGAACAGTGTTCCCAGCATGAAGAGTGTTTGAGGGAAAAATTTCAGTGCGATGGCGTCTATAAAATTTGATGTGGAAAAATTCGATGGCACAAACAATTTTGGACTTTGGATAGTCAAAGTCGTTGCGCTATTAACCCAAGAAGGAATCGAGGAAGTTCTGAAAGGGGTTGATAAATTACCGACAGAAATGAAAAACGAAGATAAGATGAAGATGGATAAGAAGGCACGTACGACTTTACAGCTGTGTCTTTCTGACGATGTTCTTCAGAACATCCTTGAGGAAAAATCTATCAAGACTCTTTGGGATAAGCTGTCCAGCTTATACATAAGCAAATCTGTTGCTTCTCGTTTGTACATGAGACAACGTCTTCATTCTTTCAAAATGAAAGATTCCATTACCTCACTAGAAAAGCACTTGACGAAGTTTCAGACTATCCTTATTGGTCTGAAAAATGTTGGAGTCACCATCGACGATGAAGAAGCGGCGGTCATTCTGTTGTGTTCTCTCCCTAGTAGTTATGAGACTTTTGTGACTATTATGATTCATAGTAGGAATTCTTTGTCACTGGAAGACGTTAAGACGTCTTTGACCAGTAGCCAGCTGAGACATCAGCTCTCGGAATCGTCCAGGCCCTCAAGCTCTAATGATGCGCTATTCATCAGAGGGAGACAGGATCGAAGACAACAGGAGAAGTTCAGAGGTCGATCGAAGAGTAAAAACTCGAAGAAATCCGACTCTTGTCACTATTGTCATCAGAAGGGACATTAGAGGAACGAATGTCCTAAACTAAAAAACAAGCAAAAGAAGAAGGAAGCCCCAGTCGTTGGTATTGTCGAGACCCAGACAGTCTCGATCGTTCTTGCTTCTGCCGTGGAGTCCATGATAGTATTTACTTCAGAGTGGATGATGGATTCCGGTTGCACCTTTCACATTTGTCCGTATCGGGAATGGTTTCCACATTTGCTGAGTCCAATGGCGGTGTAGTTCTTATGGAAAATAATACTGCCTGTAAGATTTTTCGTGTGGGAGATGTTCGTATACGGATGTGGGTTGGTGCTGTGCGAACATTGAAAGATGTTCGATATGTCCCAGCTGTGAGACGAAATCTTATCTCTTTGGGTTCCCTTGATCGTGAAGGATGTTCCTATCATTCTCAGGATAGGGACATGGAGGTAAGGAGAATCGCTTGGCGACTATGAAGGCTCGACTTCGTGGTGGATTGTACTATTTGGTCGGCGCGACGCAGGATGGAGTTACAGCTGTTGGAAATTCATTGTCCATCCGTGATGATGAGGCTAGTTCTGAGATGAAGCTGTGGCATATACGGCTTGGGCATATGGCCAATCGGGGGATGGAAGTTCTGAGTTCAGCAGACTTGCTTGGAGGATTGAAGACACAGAAGCTCGGGTTCTGCGAGGGTTGTGTTCTCGGCAAGCCGAAGAGAGTGTCGTTTGGAGGTGCGATACACAGAACGAAGAGGACACTCGACAATATTCGCTCAGATTTATGAGGGCCATCTCCGCATGCTTCGATGGGAGGTAAAAAGCATTTTTTGACCTACATCGATGATTACTCCCGTTATGTCTGGATATATTTCTTGAAAGAGAAATCAGAAGTATCCGAGACATTCAAGGAATGGTTGAAGTTGATTGAGACGCAAACCGGCAAGCAGATCAAGATTCGAACTGACAACGGAATGGAATTTGTGAACAAGCAATTTCTGAAGTTTTGCAAGGACAAAGGCATTGTGAGGCATCACACTGTCACTTACACACTTCAGCAAAATGGGGTAGCAGAACGCATAAACCAGACGCTCATGGAGCGGGCTCGGTGCATGATGATTGGAGCTGGGCTGAAGGAGAGGTTTTGGGTTGAAGCAGTTATGATGGCCTGTTATCTTGTAAACAGGTCACCCTCCTCAGCATTATCAATGAAAACGCCTTATGAGGCTTGGTCTGATAAGGTTGCTGATTATTCCAACCTTCGTGTTTTCGGTTGTCCTGCATACTATCATGTTAGCGAAGGAAAGTTGCAACCTAGGGTCAAGAAGGTCATCTTTCTTGGATATCAGCCAGGTGTGAAGGGATACAGATTATAACGCCACGATAATTTTATTAAGAAGCACGTGACGTCACTGTCGCTACAGACTGAAGTCCATAGCAAGGTAATTTCATAGTAAGGTTTACTTACAGAACATAAGAAAATACAGTTATTACAGTCATCCATAACAGTCTTAGGACTCGAATACAACAGACATTCCAAATATTACATATAATACAATG